>JADKXX010008321.1:0-13922 GCA_017310255.1 Butorides virescens
GCGTGTGCAGGTGGGTGCAGATGCATGCAAGCATGTGCAGATGTGTGCAGGCGTGTGCACGAGCGTGTGCACGTGTGTGCAAGCATGTGAGAGCGTGTCTGCACACGAGTGTGTTGCAGGCAGGTCTGTGTGTCTGCACGTGTGCACGCACGAGCATTTCTGTGCATCCTCGTGTCTACGTGTGCACGTGTGAAATGCGTGGGGAGAGCCGGCGCCATGGGAGGCCGGATCCTGGCACACACCCGCAGCCCCGGCCGCACTGGGCAGTTGCACAGACACGCCACACACAACCGCAGCACGGGGCAAGCACAGCCCCTCACACCAAAACCAACCCCCATCTCCCCCAGCACAGAGCAGGGGGACCCCCTGCAGACCCCGCTCCCGCACACCCCTGTCACAACTGCTGAGGTCTCAGCTCCCAGCTCCCAACCTGCGTCTCCCCGCTTCCCGATGTGCTAGAGGAGGGATTTTGGAGGCGAGAATCCCCATCCTGGTGGGGGGACATGACACAGGTGGGGACCCGCTGCCACCCTGGCCAGGCAGGAGGGACCCAAGGGGACGAGGAGCGGGTGCTGGCACAGCACATCCTCCTCCTTCCGCTGGGTGGAAACCCTCCCCCGTGCCTGCCGTTAATCCAATTATAGCTAATTGCTAACTGCAGAATAAGCTTTTATTTCTCAGGCTAGGACAGCGGCCCTGCATCCCTCTTGCTCGGCTGTCCCCTGGGGACACAAGTGGACGGATCCACTCCACCAAGCAGGGACAACACCTTGTACAGCCTCTCACGGGTGATGGGTGGCAGCGAGACCCCCCCGTTTCCCCTCCCAGATGGGATTACCCCTGTCCCAGCACCCCCTCAGGCCCCCCCGGGTGTCACCGTGCCACCACGGTAGGACCCGGCATCTCCCACCTCAGGGACAGTGTGCGTCCCCCCAGAATGGGCTTTTTTGGAGGCCATGAGCCCGATGCACCACTGCTGTCAGGGTGATGGAGGTGCCTTGATATAAATTATAGCTGCATTAATTAGGTGGTGGGTTATTAATGAGCTGCTGGGGTAGGAAGGAGGGGGCTGAGAGCAGGGGGGAGCTGGCAGCGAGGTGGCAGGGTCCCAGTTGTGACCCCTCCTGGGCTCTGCCTGCAGAAAGGCCACAAGGATGTGGGTGGCCCATGAGCTTGATTAATTAGGAAGCAATCTAATTACAAGGAGCGCTGCCCAAGCCAGCCCTGCGGGCAGGGTGAGAGCTGGCAGCCCCCAGCACACGCTGCCCACGAAGGGCTTCGGGGCTTGCCCACGCGTTGCTGCAGGCAGGGAGCGAGGCCGGAGGCAGGATCCGTGCCGGGGAGCAGGCAGCCCCGACCCCAGCAGCACTGCAGGATGGGATGCTCTGGTACCCGGGTGGGTACAAAACCCACTCCCAAACCATGCAAACCCAACCCCCCCATCACCCCAAAACAGGTCCTGGGCAGCTAGGGGAACCTCGGAGGGGGGCTGGGTTTTGCAGAGGATACAGGGCTTGGGTTAAACATCTCCCAGAAAGGGAGGAGAGGGGTTTCCCCAGCACCTCTGCACCCCACTAAGGTCTCCCCATCCTGGTATCTCAGCACTGAGTTTCTCTGCCATCAGCTTTTGGGTCCCCTGTGTATCTAAAATTGCTATTCCTCCCACCTAAAATTGATATTCCTGTCGATACCCCCAAATGCTGCAGCAATCAGCACTCCTCCTGCAGCCGTCAGGGAGCACTGGACCCACAGCAGCCCCGGGCAGCCCCCCCGTGCCCTCCCCACTGCTGGAGGCTGCAGGCGGGGGGTGTCAGGCAGGGCTCCCCCCATCCCTGCCCTCCCCACTGGCCCTCTTTGCCCACGGTGGCTTTGCACCGTCCCCCCAAGGCAGGTCTGAAGGGGTTCCCTGGGGGACACCATCCATGGGACATGTCCCATCCGTGGGACAATGCGCTCTCCTGGGTCCCCCCGAGGGTGGGCACCCAGCTGGGGGAGGGCAGGACACCCACATCAATCCCCAGGATGACACCGTGGTGAAACGCCAGTGCCACCACCCGTGTCCCCATCCCGGGAAGCTCCCACCCCACCACGCTCCGCTCACACCTGGAGGGCTGGGGGCTCCCGGGGAAGGACCAGCTCAGTGCAGTGGGGCACAGCACCCATGGGTGCTCACCCGTATCCATGCACCAGGGCGGGCACACAAGAGACTGCCTGTGCCCAAACGCCCAGGGAGGGCCGAGCAATATCACAAATGCATTTGTTCCACTGCAGCCCCCTCTTTGCATCTCTAATTGCGTGGCATGCCCTTGAATTTGCATAGAAAGCTCAAAATATAATTAATTTTTGGCACCTGGCAAAGCCTACACAAGGCTAATCCCTTTAGATTTTGCAGCCTTATCTCATTTGAGCATTTATCTAGTTAAGCTTAATGGGTAAGGGAGAGGAAAAAAAAAAAGTCAGCTGCATTTATCTGAAGAGCTGCTGCTTCCCCTGGGCAGCCCTGGCGTGTCAAGGCTCAGCAGCCAAGGCAGCAAAAAGCAAAACAAGGGCATGATATCCCCTAAAACTGCCCAGCTCCAGCCCCACCAGAGCCTCTGGGCTTTATATTGTGGCTGAGCGGACTCACAGACCCCAATTTTTTGGGTTACGAGGGCGCTATGAGGCTCCTGCATCCCTGAGCATCCCTGAGCACCCCCAAGGCCTTCCCTGGCCCGGCACAGACTCACGTGTAGAGCGGCTGTAGCTGTAGGTGTGACGTCTTCTGTGGCGCCTGGTAGCCATAGGAGTCAAACCCGCCGATGAAGTCAACTGGGGAGAAGGGGAAGAGCAGCGAGGTGAGCTGGGGAGGGCAGCGGGGCAATTTCCCTGCCTCCCCCTGCCCCAATGGCATGCATGGGTCATGCAGCATCCCGGGCTGCAGCAGCATCCCAGGGAAGTGCAGCATCCCGGTGTGCAGTAGTATCCTGGGTCACCCCAGCATCCCGGGGACACGCAGCATCCCAGGCCCCAGCAGCATCCCAGGGAAGTGCAGCATCCCAAGGAAGTGCAGCATCCAAGGTTGCTGCAACATTCCGGGATGCCACAACATCCTGGGTCATCGCAGCATCCCAGGTCACCACAGCATTCCAGGGACACACAGCATCCTAGGCCACAGCAGCATCCGATTGCTACAGCATCCAGATTGCTTCAACACCCCAGGCCACCACAGCATCCTGCGTCACCGCAGCATCCCGGAAAGTGCTGGCAAGGAATGGAGGGCAGGAGCAGGACTGACCTGCAAAGGATCCCTTGGGCTCTCTTCTCACCACAACAGCCCTTGCATTGCAGGTTGGACAAAGTGGGTAAAATTACCCCATCACTGTCTCCAGAGTGGGCATTTAAGGAGAATTATGGGGGAATTCCATCTCGTTTAAAGCGTGTCACTTAGGGCAGTTGCAGACACCAATATATCGGTTTTCACGGCTGCGACTTCCAGCCCGGTGGTCCATCCCCCTCTGGCCAGCAGAGCCCATCGCCCGCCCGATGAGCCCCCGGGTGCTTGCAGGAGGGGTCGCAGCAGCAGACCCCAGCCCTTTGCCCAGGCTCGATGCAGTGGGAGCGACGGGTGACTGGGGGTCCCCCAACTTCTCCCATGATCATCCTATGTGCCCCCAAACCTGAACCCTCCCACGGGCACAGCCAGCGGCCGCTCAGCCAGCCCAGGACCGGGCACCTGCGCAGTCAGGCTGGGCCATCCAAGCCGCCACAGGAGCCGTAGCATGACCCATCTCCCCCCAAAACAAATACATTAATCCCCAAGGGGCCATGATCCAGGTGGATTTGCACACGCGTGTGCGGGAAACAGCAGTGAACCCGAGGGGGGAGCCCAGTTCTCCCAGCATATTTATCTTCCTGACTTAATATTCAGCCGGCTCTCAATTTTGACGCCATCCATCCATTTCCAAATCTAATAAGATATTCCATTAAAAAAGATGCATTTGAATCTTGGGCTCCAGCAGCATTAATATTAAAAGTGTATTGAATGCGGGAGTTTGTTTGAATGCAAACTTGCTTCAAAGCCAGCAGCGGTAGATAAACCCTTTTGCTAGCTCCCCGGGTACAGAAACAAGTTATTACCACAGGCAGTGTTCAATTTCACACGGAGATTTTCCTTTTCCGCTACACCGGTTCCCGGCAGCGGGGGGAAAACATGAGGATGGTGAATCCTGGCATCTCCCGGCCCGGGCTGGGACCATTTCTGGGTCCACGGCACTGGCGGGGATGCTGATCCCGATGCTGCGGGGAAGGAGCCCGATGCTGAGCGCATCTGGGTGGCTTTTGCCGTGCCGGCGGTTGCGGCACATCCCTGCCCACGGTTGGCTGCCGGGAGCTGCCAGCTGGTGCGAATTAATTAATGGCAGATGAGCATTTAATGTGGCTGGATGGCTACAGCCTTAGCCGCCTGGTTAATTGGGGCTGGGGTGCTCCTCGCTTCCGGAGGGGTGTTTGCAGGGATCGCTGTCAGATCGGAAAGCACAATATAGAATCTATAAAAATTAGCTCATAACTTGGCTTAAATTGCTGGGTTTCCCCCTGCTTAAGGGTGAAAAACCTTGAGGTGGGGAGGAGGGCTCTGCCACCCCGCTGTTGGGGGTACGCTGGCTGGGGGGACACAGCATTTCCCATTTCATTGTCCCCAAGCCCCAGGTGGCTGTTGAAAGGGTGAGGCAGGTGATGGGTGGCTCCGGGAGACGTGAGCAGGGAGGACGGCTCTCCAGCAGCCCCCCCCGGGCCGGATCCGCACCAGGAGGAGCATTGACCGTGAAGTTATTGGGGCTTCGAGGTGGCTTTTTACAGCAAGGGCGATTCTCCCCACTGCCACGCCAGCCCAGGGACCTGGGGGAGATGCTCTGTCCCGGAGGAGGTGCTCTGAATTTGGGTCAGTGGGGAGCAGTGAGAGTGATGCTGGCCCCAAATCCACCCCTGAGCATCCACACATGGGGATGAGCATCCCGACATCAGCGGGAGCTGGACTCGGGGCTGCGATGCTGGGTGTGGGGACCGGGGACCATCTCAGCCTCTTCGTGGGCTGGTGTGGGGACAAAGCCCGACCCCATGCGTTGGATGAAACCAGTCCCGTTCCTGCACCCGGAGGCTGTGAGTGCTGCAGTCCCATGGGAGACGCTCAGGGTTTGGTGTCCCCATCCCCCTGCTCTCCCAGCCCCAGCCAGGGTGCAGCACCCTCCCTGAGGTGGGTAGGGGGGACCGCTGGTGGCATGGGGTGCCACATCACACCCCGGCGCATCTGCCTCATTGGGGATGCAAAAATGGGGCAAAAAAACCCAACTAAAGGGATCCCTTCAACCGCCCGCGACCCAGGCAGCGCTCCCCCATCCCCATCCGGGCGCTGGCCGGCCTTAGCCGAGGCCACTTTGCAGGGCTGCGGCTCGGCCCCCCGTGACTGATAGCAAAAGCACTTACAGCTGTCTTCTTCCTCCAGGAACACTTTGCTGACGTAGCAGGCGTAGACGAAGCCGAAGAGCTGCAAAACAAAAGTGGGCAGAGAGAAGTCAGTTACTGGGGCAATGGACACCGTGACCGACACAGGGGGACCAAGCCGGGTGCTGCGAGGTGGCTGCCTGGGAGCATCCTGGGGGGGCCCTGGGCAGGATCAGGGCTGCCATGGTGCTGGAGCCCATCTCCAGTAGGTCTGGGTGCTGGTTTGGATGCAGCGAGGTGGGGTGGTTTCAGCTGTGCTGGGGGGACAAGGGTGGTGGCTCCTGGGGGCACAGGCTGGCACGGCATGGGGACGGCAGTGCAGAGGGTGCTGAGCCCCATGTAGTGCTGGGTGCCCCTTTGGCGAGTGCACGGCAGCTGCTCTGGACCCCATATCTCTTTAAAGCTTTATTTTCTTGCAGTCCCCTAAGGCTCCCTGGGAGCTTTGGATCCAGGTATGTCCCCTTCCCACCTCCCCATGGGGTGAGACAGCCGCTGGGGGGGGGACCCTCCCTTTCCAGCAAGCGCCACATCCCACCAGCTCACACCCCAGCAATACATCTGGGTGCGTTACCCCGAGAACCCTCTGATTCCAGCAGCACCCAGCCCACAGCCTGCCAGGTTTTGGGGCGGGCAGCACCCCCGGGGTGCTGGCATGGTCTCTGTCTCCTCCTCTCTCCCCACCCCTGAGCCAACACCACCCTTGATGCTATAAAATGGGATGCGTGATGGTGGGACATCTCCAGCTGGACCACAGTGGCTCTGTCCACCCAGGCCCCTGCCATCGTCCCCCCTCCCTCACTTCGCAATTCTGGATGGGGGATGAGGAGGAAAAGTGCCGGCAGCTGCCCTTACCGCCAGGAATATCTGCGTGGCGCTGCTCACTACCTCGATGTACTGGTAGTCGAGCAGGCAGCCGCTGACGGTGATGACGTGATGGTCCTCGGGCGCCAGGTTGGAGTTCATCACCGGTGTCACCAGGCAGCCTGGCCCGTTCTCCATCCACCATGAGCGATGCAGTGAGGTATTGAAGGTCATGATGAAGTCTCGGTCCTGCGGGAGGGGAGCAGAGGAGGAGGCACAGAACGTGGAGCTGAGGCTCTTTGCAGGGGGGTTGGACAGAAAATGGGCTTTTCCAACCCAAGGATGCTCTACAGGACCCAGACTATGTTAATGCAGTGCAGCCAATGAACCCCTGCATCTCCCAAACCCGCAGCCAGCGTCCCTGGTGTTTGTGGCTTCCTCCCACGCTGGCGTCATGGACTATTTGGTCAAGCAGCATCCAGGTGTGCCACGATGACCAGGTGACATCATGGCTGGCACAGAGTGGTCACCGGCGTGGCAGCTTGGCCTCGAGGCAGGGAAGCCGCCACCTGCAATGCTGCCAGCCGCATCCAGCCATCCGAAAGATGGTGGAATCACCCCGCCAGCATGGTTCAGGGATGCAGAGCAGGGAGGGTTTCGGGGTGCCACCCCCCATCCCCATGCCCGCGGAGCCTTGCGAGGGCCCTGCTCATGCACGTCCCCTCCTTGTGAGCCCATTAGCAGGCTTTGGGGCTCTCCCTGTTTCATCTCCAGCAGCTTTTAGGTGGCAGAGCAGTGGGCAGCAGGCTTCCCGCTGCAAGGCAGGGCTGCGGGCTGCCACCGGGGTCGGATAAGATGCAGGGCTAATCCCCCAGCCCCTCCTGCACCCTCCCCGTAGCAGGCTTATGCGAGGCTAAGCTCCTGGGCTCGATCCTGGGAGGCACCATGGCATGGTCCATGCCCATGGATCCGGCAGGGAGATGGGGCAGAGATCCGGCAGGTTGGGATGCAGCCCTGGTGTAGGGCTCCTGCAGGCAGCAGCGGCATGGCTGGATCAGCACCTGCCCCATGGAGGGTCCTCCTGCCCCAGCTGGGTGAGCACCCACCCCATGGAGGGTCCTCCTGCCCCGGCTGGGTGAGCACCCACCCCATGGAGGGTGCTCCTGGCCAGGCTGGGCGTGCACCCACCCCATGGAAGGTCCTCCTGTGGCCAGGCTGGGTGAGCACCCACCCCATGGAGGGGTCCTCCTGGCCTGGCTGGGTGTGCACCCACCCCATGGAGGTGTCCTCCTGGCCCGGCTGGGTGTGCACCCACCCCATGGAGGTGTCCTCCTGGCCCGGCTGGGTGAGCACCCACTGCACAGTGGGGTCCCTCCAGCATGACTGGGCACCACCCATCACCCCGTGGGGCCCTCCTGGCCCAGCTGGATGAGCATCCATCCCAGGGAGGGTCCTCCCAGTCCCTCTCTGCACCGCCAACCCTTGGGCCTGCAGGGGTCTGGGAAACCCACTGAGCATCCCTTGTAGGAAATCACCGATCTGGGATTGAAAGATTTTTGTGGGTGGGGGCGGAAAAAATAGCAAGCAAGTGGGTTTTGGTTTCTAAACCCAAAGGATGTGGGTTTAGGTGCTGGGAAGCACAAAGAGCGGGCGTTCTGGCATTGCAGCATCACTGAGAAATGGGGGATTTCCATGGGAAACACTCGGTGGGAGCAAATCCTCCCCTATTGCGTCCTCTGTGCCTGCTGCACATATCCAGCATTCCAGCTTTTCAGAAGAGCCTCAGACAACCTGTAGCAACATGGGAAGGTGGTTTTGGCTTTGCAAACCCTGCAAGAAGCCCTCTCCCCGCTGTGGGCGGCTGCAGAGCGAGCTGGAGCCTGTTTCCCCGAGCCATCCGTGATGCCCCGAGCACAGTGCCGGGAAACAGCATCCTCAGAGCCGGGAGCGGGATGCCAGAGCGGGGCACAGCCTCTGCACCAGTACCCCGACCAGGGGCTGAGGACACTCAAACCATCTAGTGATGCATCTTCATTAAGTTTTGCTCTTTTTTGTGTAAGAGCTATAATTTAATAGCCCAGGGTGGGGCGGAGAGACATGGAGAGGCACGGCCCCACTCACATCCTCACCCTCATCGCCCTCAGGACGACTTCTCAAAGCCATTAATGCTGTCCAGCCTCTCCTGTGCCACTGCTGAGTGCTCTGGGGCCAAGCGGTGCTTGCAGAGCCCCAGGAGACCCCGGAAAATTTGGAATCTGCAGCAGGGGTGCCTCCTCCTCCCCACCCTGCTGCCTTGCCCATCCCTGCCTGCACCACAAGCCGAGCTGCTGGAGACCCTGCCCCAAACCTTCCTGTCATTGCTCGTCCCCAGTCCCTGTGTCCCTTCTCTGCTTTATCTCCTTACCGGTGTGCTAGGAAACGTCACCGTCCAATTTCTGCACCCCATAAACCCCTGCAGCACCGAGGGCCTGCCGGTGATTAATGAGTCCCCTGCAATTCCCGACTCATCAGCCTCATTAATTTTGCTCTCCTGCTTCAAAGCTTCCCTCCCACTGCCAGCTTGGCCTGAATCGTCCGTCTGTCCGTCCCACGCATGCCCGGGTGCTCAGTGCTGCAGCCAGGACCCCCCAGGGAGGCACCCCCAGCACCCAGCTGGGTGCTTTGCCACCAGGTTGGGGGCACCCGCAGGCTCTGGGTCCCTTTTTGGGGGGGCAGAGCTGTGGGGCAAGGGAAGCAAGAGGAGGAGGAGGGCCAGGGCAGGGCAGCAGGAAGGATGGAAAGATGGGGGGAAGGCGGGTGGGGGGAGGAAGAGGAGGCAGGTGGGGGGCGTTACCTGCGACAAGCGTCCGACCTCCAGGTAGAAGCAGATGATGAAGGCGTTCCAGCCGACCCACAGCACCAGCCACACCGCGTACTGCCGAGAGAGAGCCCGTCAGGGCATGCCGTGCCGAACGGGCATCCCCCGGCCCATCCCCGCTCCGCCCCGCTCGCCAGACCCCGCCAGATCCACAGGGATTTGGGTTGGGATACAGGAGGCAACCTGGGGCTGAGCCATCCCCGAGGGTGACGATGCTGCACCCAGGCATGGGGAGTGGCATCCGTGGCAGTACCTACCATCATGAGGTATTTGGATCTGTACTGGATGGTCCCAAAAATACCCAAAATAACGGCCATGATGTGTAAAAAATTAGCCAGGATGGGTGCCCACTGGTAGCCCAGGAAATCAAAGATCTGCCTCTCCAGCGCCGCGACCTGCAACAGAGCAAAGGGGGGGTTGCAGGTATTAAAGCATCGGTCACCACAGCAGCTCCCAGGATGCTAAAGGCAAAGAGTAGCCAATAATTAATGGGAAATCCCATGGATAATTAGCTGCAATGGGCTGAGATGTCTGCGTGATGCATCGGCCGGCAGTGGGTGAATGCATGGCGGCGAGTGAGGGGCTATTAGGAATGACTGGAGCTGAGAAGGGGGAGCAGGGAGGTGTCAGCTTGTTGTCCCACTGTGCCTCAGTTTCCCCATCACTCATGTCTCAGGCACTGCTGAAAGTCACCCTCCAGGCTGGGTTTATCCCTCAGCTCAGCTTATCCAGGGAAAACCTCTTGCTCAGGTCATGCATGGGGTCCCCCCCAGTATTTTGCAAGCGATTTTTCTGCCCGTCCGCAGCAGCTTGTCACACGCCTTCCCCTATTTAACGCCATTGGGTTTTGATTGCCATTATCTTTGTAATCCATAAATAAAGCTGTGATGTAGCTTAATAAATCGCCCGGCACGCAGAATCAGAGATGGTAGCTGGTGTGATCTGCCTGTTATCCCAGCACTTATTTATGGCTCTATTTGCTACCGGCTCAGGGCCTATTACTCTTAATTACAGGATTATCTTAAAGAAAGGTGGTAGCAAAGGTGAGGTGGGAGCGCTGGAGCATCCGCAGATGGTTTTAAGTTCAAAAATGGAGATTTGACGAGGCTGTGGTTTTATAGGGAACTTTCAGGGAACTTTGGGGTGCATCAGACGCCGCAGTCTCCGAGTGCATGGGGACAGGGCTGCAGCAACCTGTGTCTCCAGCAGCCTTGCAAACCAAAAAACCTCTTTACATTTATCTTTTTGACAACCCAGCCCTGTCTCATCACTCTTTGAGATGCCCCAGATTCACCCAATAAACCCTGGAAGCTCCGGGGCCCTGAGTCCTCCCCGCAGCACCGTGCCTCAGTTTCCCCTCCTGGTGCAATGACTCTCATCCTGGCAGAGAACTGGGAGTTTATCCTGAAAAGCACAGGGGAAAATGGGCTTTATATCCCCCCTCTGTTCACTGGCAGCTCCCCGCAGTGATCTGGACTTAGGGAAGCTCTGTCCTGGAGCTCCCTGAACTCCCATGGGGGTTATGGCCACAGGGCTGCCCCAGGGCCCCGCAGCATCCCTGCCCATCCAGCCCGACTTAATGCGTCCCAATTACAGGGTAGAAATAAATGAGGTGGCAAAAGTCCTTCTCTAAGTGTTTCGTGAGGATGAGGCATGGCTAATGCATCTGTGTGTGCAACCGCCAGCCGTGCCTCAGTTTCCCCATCCATAAAGCATCACGCACTCATTGAATTGGCCTAGCGACAGCTGTAATTAATGTCTATTTTAGCTCAGCTCCATCCTGCCAGCGGGAGGAAAGCCAAAGGCAGAGCCAAGGACCGTGGTTTCCCATCCCTGACCCTATCCCAGGATAGGATCTGTTGGATCCGTGCTGGCAGGACCCTGGTTTCAATTAAAGGTGATGCAAAGCCATGGAGCAGCCAAGCCCGGGCAGCCCCTGGATCCGCAGGGCTGGGACCAAGGCTGTTTGCATTGAGGCTTAATTCACTTCCACGCTATTTAAACTCTCTGAGGAAACAGCCTTTGGAAATACTTACAACTGGGCTGTAAATCTTTTAAATTGAGGAATGTAAATAATAAATGATACAAGGAGAGCGGTGCTCGGGGTTTTATAGCCATCCATCGATCTGGTGGCTGTTGACAGAGCTGCTTAGCAGGAGCTAGATGCGAAGGCTGCGAGTTTCGGGTACCGGTGAGTCTCCGAGTCAAGGGATGGGGCCGGGAAGAGCCTCCAAGAGCATCCCATTGAGCTGAAGCAATGGGCTTGCATCCGCATGCCTCCTTAATTCCAGCCCATCAAGCCAGGACAGGCTGAAAGAGAAGGAGCTGGGAAAAGCCAGGCCAAGCTGAATCCTTCTTCATCCCAAGGAGAGGCAGAATTAGCGGCAAACACCACAGCCTCCCCATGGACGAGCAAGGGCTGCTAATTGCACCAAAAAGCTCTGCTGGAGCCACCCTGGCAGGTAAAATGCTGCTTTGTGTGTGCCGTTATTTGAGCTTATTCCCTCCATGCGAAAAGCAAATCTTGGTTTTTTCAGCCTTGTCAGAACCCGCGTAAGGTTGAGGAAAATATGGAGACACAGCACAAACACGGCGAGCC
Organism: Butorides virescens; assembly: GCA_017310255.1. Classification (NCBI taxonomy): domain Eukaryota; kingdom Metazoa; phylum Chordata; class Aves; order Pelecaniformes; family Ardeidae; genus Butorides; species Butorides virescens. The sequence continues at coordinate 11,736 of JADKXX010008321.1, forward strand.
TGCGGCTGCAGCTCCCCCGGCACTCGCCGCCTGCAAAGCGCCAAGGGCATCCCAAGGGCAGCTCAGCAGCCTTACGCCCAGTTTCACAAGTGGGGAAACTGAGGCACGGCCTGCTCCGGGGGGGGGGGGGGGGGGCACAGGTTTGACAATTCTGGCATGGGGCATGGTGGGGCTGAGGGAGCACTGTCTTCAGCTCAGACCAATGCTCCTGGCTTGCTCCAAGCGCTTCTCACCGCTCACTCGCTGCGCACCCCAGGCTGGTCCAGCACCCAAAACATCCTCGCCCGATCCTTTGGGGGGGAGATGTCCCCCAGCAGCAAACTTCAAGACACCCAGACTTTTCGTGCAGCCACCACCAGTGGTTCATCAACGGTGGCCGTAAATGAAGAGCAGTGAGCAAGCCTGGCCGCGGGGCTCGGCATCGCCTGCAAGCACGGCAAGGGCCTCCAAAAGTGCTCAGCACCCTCCGCAAGAAACCTCTGAGCAACTTGGGGACCGGCAGCATCCAACCCCCCCAAACCCAGGTGACTTGTGGAGCTCAGAGCATCTTCCCCAAACTGTCCCCCTCCCCTAAGGGGTATTTCCCATGCTGATAGCAGCCCCATTAACGACCCACCCTCATTAACACCCTGCTCCCCCCTCTCAGCTCTTACTGCTGCTCCGCTGTCAAAGCCGTGATGCTCCTCGGGGTGCGGGGCCAGGAACCACACACCATCCCGCTGCTAATTAAGATAAACCTGCACCTGATCAATGCAACGAGTTTTAGGGCTCCCTCTTAATTAAACACTCTCTAGTTTATCGATCGGCCCCAAAAGTTGCCTTTGCAGCAAATCATATCAATTAGTCAGGGGCAGGCGCGCACCAGAGTCCTGCTAATTGAAATGTGTTGCCTGCAATGATTTTATTTTAATCAAGAAATCGAAGCAGGCGAGACGCAGGGACCGGCTCCATCAGCGCGTGGCAGTCCCCGGGGAGGACCACGGGAGGAGGGGACGCGTGCGCAGCCCCCTGGGGACAGGGAGCCACCGGGGCTCAGCCCAGGGCCTCTGGGTGGGCAGAACCAGTGAGGCAGAGCTGGAGGAAAATGGGATTTTTTTAGGGGTGCCGGCAGCAAGTTCAAGTGGGAAGGAGCTCGCCTGTCCCCGAATCACCCCTTGGTTATGGCACCTTCACCTTCCTTGGACCCATCCCGTTACTCAGTGGGGTTTTCCCAGTCCTTTTTAAACCCCGTGACAAGGATGGGAGAGATGAAAGCCACTGCAAGCCATCCCTGGTCCCACTGTCCCCACCCACACCCCCTCCCCCCCCAAGCCCATGACCCTGCCTGGGATTTATGGATGCTGAAGGAAGGAGGATTCAGCACCAGATCCTCCATCATAGCTGTCACATCTGACAGCTCTCAGAGACTTCTCCAAAACCCACTTAATTACCACCAAAACCGAAGGGACACGAGGACACGGCCACCTGTGGACACAAGCGGCCCAGGGGCACACGTGTCCGGGCACTCAGCCGTCCTGGCAATCGTAGGGACGATTTATCCACGTCCTCCTCCTGTAGCGCCCAGGGGAGGTGACACTCTTGTCACCAGGGCCTGAGGCGAGGATGCTGGCTCGGCTGTGGCCCCTGGTAACCCCAGGATCCCTGGGGGAGGCAGCACTGCCCCCCACCCCGTGCTCCATCCTCTTGTCTCGGCCACGTTGGAGATGACACATTTGCTGACACAGATGCATAAATATATTATTGCATCCCCAAAGCCTCAATAATTAATGGGTGGAGAGAGACAGGAGCTCGCTCTGGCACTGGGCGGGGGTCATCTCCTGGTGGAGCTGGGGAGGGGGACCATCCCCTCCTGTCTCTCCCTGAACTTTGGGGGAGCTGCTGAGCCCCAGGGTGGCATGGTGGGTGATGTTCTGGGGATGACCCTGCTGCTTGCTGTGCCCTTGCCCAGCCCAAAGCCCCCCGAGTGGGGGAGGGGGTGACATGGAAGGGCATGGTGACATGGGGGGGCATGGTGACACGGGGGTCCAGCCCCATTCATTTGCACAGGGTGACCCTGGTCACCCCATCCCTCTGCCCATGGGACGGGCTGTGGGGGGCAACGAGCTGGAGGCAGGAGGGGGCAGCACGTGGGCACACATGGCCTGCCTGTACTCACAGCCTGCCTGCACTCACCTGCCTGTACTCACC
>JADKXX010008322.1:0-19962 GCA_017310255.1 Butorides virescens
TGTACTCACAGCCTGCCTGCACTCACCTGCCTGTACTCACCTGCCTGCACTCACCTGCCTGTACTCACAGCCTGCCTGTACTCACAACCTGCCTGCACACACCTGCCTGCACTCACCTGCCTGTACTCACAGCCTGCCTGCACTCACCTGCCTGCACACTGCGCCCCTCCTCACCCTCAGAGTGGGGCCGGCCGAATCAGGGTGCTCTGGGACCCCCCACTGCCCCCTCCCCAGTGTCCCACCAGCCCCACTCGCACTGGGACAGGGTGCGTGGGCATCACACGCGTGGCGCGTGCCCATCACGTGTGGGTACGTGGCAGTACCCCGCATCCTGCCCTGGTCCCCAACAACCTAATTTTCGGCAGAGCAGGAAGCATCTCGGCCCAGCACCCACTGCCAGCCGGGACACAGGACCCCAGGAACCCCCAGGGGACCCGGCTGTGGGCAGGGAGGGGGCAGAGGGGTGAACCCCCAAAGGGGACACCCCACAACGGGGGGATTCTCAACCACCAAAGTGGTGTACCTGGCATCCCCGAGCGCATGGGGTCTTGCTCAATGTTTTGGTGGGGTTTGATGCACCAGGAGCCAGAAGCTTCCCCCAGGGGCAGAGGTTGGGGAAGATGGGATTTTTAGGGGATTTTTTAAAGGATGTTTTTTCCCCCATTACCGAAACTGCAGCTTTTCTGCTGCCAGCTCCCCAGGGATGTGGCTCTGCCATTTGCAGGCAGGAGCAAACCTGCCTGTTGTCCTTCCAAGGGTCTTCACCAAGCCATGCAGGCAGGGGAAGGGGATATTCCCCCCCTCATTTTTCCCAGAAAGAGAAAAAAAATAGACAGGAAGAGGTTCCATCCCAGAAAAAAAAAATAAAGGATGTTCCTTCCCTGAAAATATTTTCCCTAAAGACTGAAAAGCCCCGACAACCCAGCCGCATTGTTTTTTCGGTGTCGGGGAGGCCGGAGCGGGCAGCGCAGGCGGGATGCTCCTCCCGGCTGCCTGCTGCCCTTGATCTCAGCAGCAGCATCTGCGCGTCGGGCTGCAAGAAACTCGGCCCCCCCCTCCGCGCTGCGGCGTGGCAGGAGCGGAGCGGGGCTCCGGTACCCCCCGATGGGTTATTATCCTTCAGCCGGGTGATTTCCTCCCGCACACCATATGCCTGGGGCTCGCCAGGGATTTAACTTTTCATTTCGCTGCATTTTGAAGAGATTTGGGGGTTTCTTCCACCTCAAATTCCCCTCTGTCCTGCGTTCGAAGATGCTGCAAGAGCATCGCTCCCCCGCTGCTGAGCTCGTCCTGGCTCTTTGGGGCAGAAATGCCCCATTTCTAGGAGTTTGGGCCAAAAAAATATTGTGGTTTAGGGAAAAAACACACCCCGAGCAGAGCTGCCGGGCAGGATCCAGCCCAGTAGCGGGATGCCCGATGCTGTCGGTCCCCATAAGGGACGTTTCCCGCAGCAGATGGAGCATCAGTGGGGCTAACGAAGCGCATGGGGCTCCCGGGGTCCGGCCAGATCCTGCCCCATCCCCAGGAGGGAAAGCAAAGCCCAACTCCCAGCCCTGCTCAAGACCAAAGGATACTGCAGGGCCCCGCATCCCCACCCTGAGCCCCCACAACACCCAAGCACCCTCTTGCAGGCTCACCTGCCCCCCACAACCTCTCTTTTTTGAGGCAGTTTAAGGCATTTTGCTGGTGTTCACTCTGCCAGCACCTTCGCCTTGCTCGCGGGGAGTCCGAGGAGCTGTCAGAGGCGTTTTCATCGTGCGGTCCCCGTGAGCCGCCCATCTCCACTTAGGGAAATTGGCTGCGATTTAAATGAACGGCAAGCGAGCGAATTGACTATTAAGAAAGTGCAAACACCGCTGTGAACCCAGGGACTTCATATAATGACTTGGAAACAAGTTCTTGACCTACTTCCAACTTGCAAAAGCCTTCATGAAATCGCAGAGGAAATGAAATTAAAGGCGCCGGAGCCTTGATCGCTCTCCGGTATCGGGTGGTGAGGAGCAGGATGCGGCCCCTGGTTGAGAAGATGCTCTGGGACCGAGAAGCCCCACTGCAAAACATGGCAGGAGCAAAAAGTGGGGTAAAAGAGGCATGAATTGGGTCATTCCCCAGCTGTTGCAACCCCCCATTGATGCCAACAGGTTTTGGGGGCTCCTGGCCTCTGCGCAGCCCCTTTCTGCCCCCCAACTCGGGCATCACTGGATTTAGGAGCTCCTGCGTGTGGCTCAAGCATCCCAGATCCCCAGGATGCGGCTGCAGGTGCTGGGGGCACAAGCAGAGAGTTGGGGTGCACAGGGTCCCCCACCACGGGTCCTCATCACCCAGCCAGCACCCACCACCCATCCAATGGGCTTTCCTTCCTCTCGCCTATTTTTTTTCCCCCCATTCCCAGTTATTTATTTCTTTTTGCCGCATCCGGCAGCGTTGCCATGGGAACGCGGCGGCAGCCCCAGCTGGATGCGCTTGTCTAGACGCTGCGCCCCAGGAGCTCGCTGCCGGCAACCTGCTCCATGGGCTGGATACGGCCCCGGGGAGGGCTGCACCCCTGGGTGCAGGGTCACCCATTGCACCCATCCCCAGCACCCCCAGGAGACCCCAGCACCTGTACGGTGAGGTCCCCTCCAAGCCCTGCACCCCAGATCCATGCTCCTGGCTCCATCCATGCCTGGGGGGCTCTGTACAAGGAGGGCTGGGGAATGCAGCCTCAGGGTGGCTAACAGCTATAATAATAACAACAATAATAATAATGATCATCGTCATCATCCTCATCCCCTAAATGTAGCTTAAGGGTTGCAGAGTGCCCTTTGCACAAGGCAGATTAAACCCAGCTCCACCATAGGGAAGGGAAACTGAGGCACGGCACGGGGAGACACCCCCAAATCTTTGCAGTGCTCTGAGATGCCGGGAATGCCGAAACCCAGGGTGGTGGGTGTCCCCCACGGAGAGGGATGCTCCATCACCACCCCGGGCTCCTCCTGATTTACACTTGCTACAACAAAGCCCCAAGCCACCGCTGGGCCCATTGGCTCCCCAAACTGTGGAGTTTGGGTGGATTTGGCTCTCGCTGGCTCTGATGTCTCCAAGCAAGGACCCACGTTACCCCCGGAAGAATTTTGATAGGGGTTTTTTTTCCAGCAAACATCACAAATTTCAAATTTCCCCACGAGCACGCTGGTTTAACTCTAACACAGTATTACATCTATTTAACTTTAACACAAGATTACATCTATTATTTGCATCTATAAATGCTGAAATGAGATTTTTTTTTTTTCTTTCTCTCGCCTCCCAGCGAGGAAACATTTCCATGCTGAGGGAAAGCTGAGGAAGTCAAAGCAGCTCAATTCCTGGTCTTGCCCATCAGAGGTTGGCTCCGGAGCGATGCCCTCCTGCTTTATTCCCATAGGGAATTGCTCCATCCCCTTGGGAATTGCTCCAAACCCATTTCAGTGTCCCCACAGAAGGGAGCCAGGGTGATCCCATTAACCTTGACCTTGTGCCACTCTGAATCCACCCAGCCTGACCTTGCAAACGACCTTGAAACAACCCAGGACCCTGGAGTCCCCTTGGTGGGGAGGACATGGGGTGGTGGCACTCCTGGGATGTCCCTGGTGGGGGGGAATGTGCACCGGAGACAGCAGCGGTGCCCAAGGAGGCGCTTGCTGTGGAGGGGAAACTGAGGCACGGGGTTGCAACCCCAGCAGGACCCAGCCATTCATTCCCATGAGGCTGAGGTCACCAGTGATGGCCAGGGAAGGGCTGATCCTGCACCACCTGGGTGCTGTGCACTGCTTTGCCGGTGCCTCAGTTTACCTGGGAAATGGGCTAAGACCTGCCTGGCCCTGCTCAGCGTCACACCAGGGAGCATTTGCTCTCTTCGTCAGGGTGACCAGCTCCCTCAGAGCAAGTCTAATGGGGAAACTGAGGCACAGAGGGGTGGTGGAGAAGACCAGAAGCTCAAGCCCTGGAGAAAGGCTGTGCTCTGAGGACACCAGGCTGAGAGCTGCTCCAAACCCACGGGAACAGGGCTGGGACTGCTGTGTGGCACGGAGAGATGGGATTTGGACTGAACCATGCAGAATAACAACTTTTAGCCAAAGTTAAGCCACGAGGAGAAATCAAGAGAAGAAGAGACATGGGGTAACGGCCACTGGCAGGAGGAGGCAGGAGGAACGGGCGCAGGGGAGTGGTGGGACCCAAGGGCAGAGCCCGGCCACGCTGCCTTGGGCAGAAGTTAGGTTGCAGGTTGGAGCAAATCCATCAGGAAGCAGAGGGGGAAGTGAAGGGGCCCTACAGCCCCGTGCCATGCCCGAATAACCCAGCTCTGTGTCTGGGGTGGAGCCTGAATGGGGGAGCCTGTGCGGGGGAGCCTGCTGTCCCATCCATCCCACCCCCCTGTGCATCCCATCCACCAATGCCCTCCCAAACCATCCTATCCATCCTATTTATTCCATCCACCCTATCCCATCCCATTTATCCTGTGCATCCCATCCCATTCATCCTATCCATCAATCTCATCCCTTCTCATCCATCCCACCTATCTCATCCATCCTATGCATTCCATACAGTCCATCCATCCCATCCAATCCAACTCACCATCCATCCCAACCCATCCAATCCCATCCCGTCCCATCCCATCCTACAGCAAATAACCCCCCGGCCCTGGTCCGACACAGATCCCTGATCCCCGGCTCAGCCTCGGAGGCACTTGCTGTCTCAAACCATCAGCAACTGTTCCCCGTGAAAGCCGGCTTCAACAACCAGTCTTTCGGATGAAGAAAATCAGGATTAATCAAGCGCCTCAATTAGCCACAATGAGCCACGGCTTGTCATCACGCCGGAGACTCGCAGCAGAAAGCACATTAGCAGCATGGCCACTGAGAGGCTGAGAATTAATTAAAATGGAGCAAAAAACCCTAAAAAAAACCCCAAGCCAATGGGGAATTGCTCAGAGCAGGGGGATTTCTCCTTGTGAGTCTGGAGATGCCAAGTGGAGCCACATCCCCAACCCCAGCAGAGCATCTCTGGCACCCAGACCGGCTGGCATCTCCTCCGATGCCAGTTTGCCTGTGGGATGAAGGGGACATCCCCCGCCGCCCGCGGAGACCCCGCCGAGCCCCCAGCCCCTTGTCCCATGCTCAATGGGGTGAGGAAGAGCCTTGTGCTCGGTGCTCAGCAACGACGGAGCCACCAATGCACCGTAGGGGAGGGCCAATCCTGCCCTGCTCCAGCTTTGGGGGGGGGAAGCCGGGGCTTAAATCTGGGCAATCTTGGCTTTAAATCTGGGAGATCTTCAGCTTAGATCTGGGGGATCTTCAGCTTTAATTTGAGAGATCTTGGGCTTAGATCTCGGGGATCTTCAGCTTAAATTTGGCGGATCTTTGGCTTAAGTCTGGGGATCTTGGGCTAATATTTGGGGGATTTGGGGCTTAAATCTGGGGGATCTTTGGGGGTGCACAGGGATGGCAAACAAGATGGACAGACACAGGGAGCCTGACCCCCTGAATAACAAATTCTGGGGGTGAGACACAGACACGAGGGCTGGACCGGGATGGGGAGCAAGCAGAAGCCGGCTGCTTCTCTCTGGCCAGAAGTGGGGATCCCAGGAAAAGCAGCTTTGGGCGACTGGAAAGCAGAGAAGCGGGACAACCTGGTCTCCAAAAATTTGCAAAACCTCACCAGATGCTGTGCCGGGTGGGGCGGGATGGATCCTGGCTGAGATGTCCCCACCAGCCTGCCGTGGCCAAACCCATTTGGACAAGGATTAAGCCACAGGCAATTTCGATGCTAATTCTCTCAGTTAAGTTCTTTAGCCCGACATCTGTGAGAAGCAAGAGGTAATTTCCCCCGGATCTCAAACGGCGCCTCAAAGACGCTGTTAATATAATCCGATAGAAGGAAAAAAAAAAGAAAAAATATATATATATAAAAATCCAATTTACTGACTTATTTAGTGACACCTTTCGTAATCAATTCTCCCAGGAAAGAAATACTGATTAAAGCCAAGCACATTGCTATGGAAACCGGCAGTCCCTCCTCCCACGACCCACAGGCTGGGAAGGAGAAAATCGGGTGAGGAAATCTGCCTGGTAACAACCCCGTTAATGAGCTGGGGAGCAAAAATAATCCCTTGGAGCGATGCCGCTGTGAAAGGAGCAGCCGGTGGCAGCCGGTGGGGAGGCGAAACTACGCGTGGCTCCCAAAATATTTATTTTTATGGGAGGATAGAGCTGTTTCAGAGGAGGAGGGGATGCTCCTGCAGCTTGGAGGGATGAAGGGGGCACCTGGAGGCGGTACCCAGGGGTGACTCGGTGCACCCACCGAGCCCTACGAGCGTGGGTGTTTCTTCCAGCACTTATCTGATTTTTTAGCCTTAAAATACAGGATAAAACCACCCTGAGACGTGGGTTTAAGAGATTCAGCTGCCCAGCAGCCTGCAAGGAGGTAGCTGCCAGCACAAAAGGGATTTATACGATAAACGCTGCAGGCTTCCCTCTCCTTGGGGTGATTCCCCAACCCACGGGCAGCCACAACGCCGGGTGCGGGGCATCGCTGCCCGCTGCAGGCAGGGCTGTCATGCCGGCACTCGTCCCCAGGTAAGCGAAACCCTCATGGGCCAGAGTTTCTTGGAGAATTGGGGATTTATTCTCATTTCCACACTGAATAATGGCCCCAAGCCCCTGGAGGAGTCTGGGGGTCTCCTCCTGGCTTGATGTGTCAGCCACCCCGCAAGGAGAAGATGTTTGAGGCACCCATGGGTGCTGGTGAGGCAAGGATAAATCTTCCCATGGGCTGAATACAAAAGCACCCGGGCAGTGGGAAGCAGCCGGGGCTGGCAGCAAGCGGCACAGAGGGACCTGGCTGTTTCCCCAAGCACCCGCGATGCTTTTCGGGGTGCTTTAAGGAGAGAAGGTCTGCTCAGGACATCATTAGTGCCGCTCATTATCTATTGAGGGATTTAATAACAATCCCATCCAGCATTTTTCTTAAATTCCCACCATCACTGTCACCACGACCAGGGATGGGAGTGGAGCCCCACTGCTCTGGCAACGGGACCGTGGTCCAGCCCAGGGCTGCCATCCCACAGGACCAGAGCACCCGACCGCTGCCATCACCCCATCCACCCGCATCCCAGGACGATGGCAAACCGGAGGATCGGAGCGGGAGAGGCATCCAAAGGGACACACTGTCCTAATAAAACCAGACACCTGAATATTTTGAACGATTCCTTTAGCAAAAGAGCCGGTGCTGTTAAACCCGCCGGTACCTTTCCCATTCATCGCGGAGAGGATTTAATAAGGCGCCTTAGCAGAGCGTGCCGTGACCACCGGCGCATTATTAAACACAGCAACTAGCAGCTGCCACGGATGGGAGCTCATTAGAGACTTCTTAAACATCCATAAAAATTGCTTTTATTAATTGGTTCGTCCTCTTTTTATACCCACCACGTTCGGAAGGGGGTTTTTTGGGGGTTGCTTTTTACCAACCCCTTTGTTGCATGGTGATGGATGGGGAGCTCTTGGGGCCGGATCCATCCCAGCACCCACCCTGGGGCCTTCCCGCTCCACTCGGCTGCGTCCTTTAATGACAAGGCGTGACACTGGGATGTCGTGACAGGTGACAACACTGCGGTTGAGCGGGGCGATGATGCTGCCCCAAGCATCCCAAACCCTGCAGTGGGGCCAGCATGGCTGTCAGTCCCCTGCATCCAACAGGGACATGAGCCCATCCCCCTGGCATTGGGGCCAGCCCCACATTGGGAAAAATGGGATTTTTCCCCCAAAGCCTGTTTTTTCCCCCATAACCACATGGCTTTGCCATCTGGGTGATGGGTGCTGCCCCAAGCCATCCCCCTTTTTGGGCGTACCCTCTGGAGCAATGAGGATTTCCATATCAAAGCATTTGGGGAAAACCCAACCCAGCAGCACCCATGGCCTGGACACAGGACTGATGCTCCCACCACCTCCTGGGGTCCCCCTGTGGGTCCCCCCATGGGAAATGGGGCTTTGGGCTCTCCCTGTGTCCCCTGCTCCATCCCCTCCTCTGCTGGGTGGGGGACACCAACCCCGCTATCAACCTTGCTAACGAGGGTGCTGCTAATTGCTGGGCAGGCGGGAGCCCGTGCCCCATGTATAATTCAAGCCCCTTTGTTAGGGCTGGGTTTGCTTTGTCTGGCAAGTGCCACCTCCCCACGGGACCCCCCCGACCCGGCCACCACGCAGCTCCTTCTTTGGGGGCAGCTTGATTAAAAATAATTAGGGCCTGGGGCTGCTGCGGGGTGGGAGGTGGTGTCATTAGCAGGGTCAGGGTCATTAGTGGGGTCAGCATCCCCCCGGCAGAGGAGAAGATGGAGCAGGGGGACACAAGGAGAGCCCCGGAGCCCCATTTCCCTTTGGGGGGACCTGTGTGGGGACTGCAGGAGGTGGTGGGAGCACCAGTCCTGTGTCTGCACCACAGATGCTGCTGGGCTGGGTCCTCCCCCCAGATTTTGAGATGGAAATCCTCATCCCTCCTGCGGGTGCACCCAAAAGGAGAGATTGGTTTGGGGCAGCAGCACCCTGTGGGTGCCAAAGTTGGGGGCAGCACCCATCTCCTGGACGGTGGAGTGGGAGTGCTCATGGGATGATGGGGAGGACCTGCACCCAGTGGGGTGTAAATCAGCCCAAAATAAGTGAGAGTGTCCCTAAATATGGCCCCTGACACCCACTGGAGCCCCGGGCAGACACCCCAAATTTACCACAGCATCGCTCGCCCGCGCTTCCCAGACCAGCCACCCCCAGCGCCAGGCGCGGGCATTGCCAGCACCCTGCCCATCACCGGTCCTGAGCTCAGCCCCGCAGCCCAGGGCCAAACCCAGGCTGTGCTTAAGGGGTAGCAGCCCTAGGAGGGGCTGCCTTAAAATCTGGTGAGATGCAGTCCGAGGAAGGTTGGTGGCCCCAGGCATGGGACAGGGATGTCCTCCCCCTGCCGCTGCAAGGGACCGCGGGGCACTGCCCCAGCCTGCCCAGCCTCCGCGCGCCATCACCCACACAACTGTTGAGCTACAGGAGGGAAAAAAAATTTAAAAATATATAAATAAAGCCTTTAATAATCAATTGGTGTTTATCGAGCAGGTTGTAACAGTATCAGCTTGCTGCTGCCAAATTAAATCCTTGTTTGGAGCCACCAAGTCAGAGATGTGATATGAATTCCCAAGCGGGACTAAAACAGGACCCAGCCCTGATCCTGCACGTGCCTCCCCAACCCTCCAGGCTCTGTCCCATGTCCCTCCCGGGGGAAAGGGGGGTGACATCCTGGGTGTCCCCCAGGAGCAAAGCACAAGGGGACGTGACCATGTCCAGGGCAGGAGAGCCAGGAGCCAGAGGAGATGGAGGCATAGCCAGGCTGGGCATGGGGACCCCCAGCCCCTGGGGACCAGCCCAGCTCCCCATGAGCTCCACACCCCACAGCATCGTCCCCACGATGTCCCCAGCAAAGCCCAGCTGCAGTACCCAAAGCCATGGGGCTGCTGGGGGATGCCACCACCGATACAAATGTGCCCCCCACCAGCAAGCCCCCAGTGCCATCTCCACCTTGGGGAGCTAACAGGCACCCCCAGCCCCCCTGAAACCTCGCTGCACTCTGACCACCCCACCAGCCGCCGTGCCAGTGGTCCCCACACCGTCATGGGGACTCAGTGCCAGCCCTGCGCCATCCCGGTGCCTGTCACGGGGCTCCTGCTGTGTCCCCCCCGCCCCGAGCCGAGGGAAAACTGCGCCAGATGCTACAAAAAGGGGCCAGGAAAGGACGGTTTCGCCTGAGAGTCCTGGCAGCTGCTGAGGGGAATTGGCAACCGGCTGGAGATGGGCTGGAAGTGGCGGCAGAGGAGGGGACAGCAAGGGACAGGAGCAGGGGGGGTCCCGGAGGTGCAGATGGGGATGCTGTGCCCCTGGGGTAGGTAAGGGGGACAGGGCTGGTTCCTGAGCCAAAATGGGAGGGGGGGAAGAGAAAATACAAATCAGAGCTTGCAAAGGGTTTGTGCAAAGCTGCCTGCCCCTTGCCTGGCTGCTGCACCCGCAGGGTGGGTGCCAGGTCCCCTCCCTGGGGCTGGGGGACGTGGTTCAAGGCAGCGGTGACCCCGGCTGAACCCCACGGCCACAGCCAGCACCACGGCGGTGCCCAGGCTCCCACCGCTCCGGGCCATTTGGTGGAGTGGAGGAGGAGAGGGAGGACGTGTGTGCGGGAGAGAGCCCAAGGGATTACCGGGGACGGGGACAAGGACTCTCATCTTGACATTTACAGGCAGGAGCTGAGGACCACCATTAATCTGAGCCATTACTGCACAGAAGTAGAGAGCGGATAGGTTTTCCCATGGGCTCCTCTTAGCCTCAGCATCCCTCGCAGTGCTGCCCGAGCTTTCTCCACTCCCATGCCGAACATCCTCCGGTCTCACGCTGAGCATCCCCCTCTCTGCTGGGACATTCCCCAGCTGGGGCTTTGTGCCTGGGTATCCCTGCGGGATGGCATGAGCGTGCCCATGGAATGAGGTGCCAGGCGGTGACACACCACTGCAGCACCAGCATGACATGCCCACGGCTCCCTGCAACCCCCCAGCCCCAAACTGGGACACTCCAGGGCAGAGCCAGGCCACCCCCAGCCCTCTGGCTTCCCAAATCCCTTCCACCAAAGATCTTCATGTTTTCCTTCCCTGGCAAGAGACCACGGGAAGTAAATCCACTGCACACCAGCTCCTCCCTGGGTCCCCGGTGCCACACTCCCAGTGTCCCCAGGACAGGGGCTCTGCCCCACGCCTGTGTGATGGGAAAGGGCTGAGCTATCTTTCTGGTTATGGGAAGAGACCAGAGCAGCCCAGAGCACTAATTAGTCTTAATCAAGGCAATTAGCCTGAGAACCAAGCAGCAGGCCAGCCCTGAGCTTGCTCCCTGCCCTGCTTTTGGTTGTATCCCCTGCGTGGCTGTGACACCGGACCAGACATGGTGGCCGTGTCCCCTGCTTACATGACACCCAGTCTGGGCAGTGAGGATGATGAGGGTGCCAGGACACGGCCAGGCCAGAGGCCCAACAGCTCAGCTAGTGCCGGTGGCTTTGCAGTGCCATCGCTGTCACCACAGCCCCCCGGGTGCCCAAGGGATGCTCAGCACCGGGGGCTGCACCGCGTTGCAGTGCCACCTCCCCCAGCATCCCCCCCTCCTCGGGGACGGGTCCCCGCTGCCAGGATGAGGCACTGCTTGTGTGTGGTGACCAACTTGTACGCGCGTGTGCGATGAAGGGATGCGTGGGAAGTCCCCTGTTTGGGTGATTCCCGAACTGGCCCCACCATGGGCTGCAAACAGCCCCCAGCCCAGCTTGGGGGTCCCGCTGGCCCTGGGGATGCAGCCGGATTTGCTGCGGGCCCCCAAATACTTGAGTTTTCTCACACACTTTGGGCATCCAAGCAGCTCTGGCATTTACCCCTCCAAATCCATCCCACACCCTCCTGCATCCCTCCCTCAAAGCTCCTGCTTCCTAAACACCGCCCAGCATTGCTGGGATGTACCAAGCCCCTCAAAACCTGTGCCGAGCCCCCCAGGACCTGTGCCAAGCCCCACGACTCCCAGCAGCCAATCCCTGGCGGGGAAGAGAGGGCTGAGGGTGGTGGGGAGGATTTTTTTGGGGGAATAGCCTCTGGAAAGCTCTGTGCCCCCACGGCTTGATCCCTGTCTGGGCACTACAGGATTGAGATGTTTGGCCAGGGAGAGGTCCAGGCCCAATCCTGCACCCCCTTATGCAGCCACAGCCCTGGAGGGGTGGCAGAGGGTGGCCCTTGGCCAAGGCAGGACCGAGCCATCACGGAGTGCTCCTGGGGGACCTCTGCAGGTCCCCAAGGGGCTGGCGGGACACCCCCTTCCCCAGCCTGCCCCACAGTCCCCTCCAGGGCTCACAAGAGAGTGGCGGGAAGATTTTCTTGATGCATGTGTTGCCTCAAGCCAGGAAGCGATGGAGGCCACGTGGGACCACGTGGGGACAGGAGCGATGGAGGTAGCGACTGCCCCCAGCATCTCGGGGCAGGGCCCCCCCTCCCTCCAACGGGGTCCCCTCCCTCCAGCCCCCCAAATGCTTGTGCATGCTTTTGGGCATCAGAGCAGCCCAGATGTACCCCTTGAAACCCACCCTTGAGCCCTCCTGCATCCCTCTCTTGAAGCTCCTTCTTGCTAAAGCCCCCAGCATCGCCGGGATGTGCCGAGCCCCCCAACACCCTGCGGGCTCCCAGCAGCCGACCCCTGATGGGGAAGGGGGAAACATCACCCCAACACGGGTCCCCACAGCACCTCCTGCCCTGGCACAGGGACAACTGGCTGCAAAAATCACTGTTAAATACTAAGGTAAAACGTGCCGGTGTAGGACCCCCATGGCGGGGGGGCGGGGTAGGGGTGGCTGGGGCAGAGGCTGCATCCTGCCCCGTGCTCCCGTCTGGGTGCAGGCGAAGCAGCACTCGGACAATTGTTTTTTTCTCCCCCAAACCTCCTTCTGCCGCAGAGCAAAAACCAAAGACGGGTGAAATTTCCCAGCCAAGCACATGGGAGCCGTTATTAATCTTGTTAATAAACCACTCGGGGTTTAATGTCCTGTTTAAATACGAGTGGGGCTGCTCTCTGCCGACTTTGCCTTTCCAGTTTTCCAGGCTGTTACGTACATATTTTGAAAATTGAAATAAATAGCTGCTTTCAAATAGGGGGAAGGAAAAAAAAAAAAAGAGGAAAAAAAAGACACCAAGGGACCCATCCTGAGCTTCTCTGCCCCTCCGAGCATCTCCCCATGCTTCGGGCAGGACATCTTCTCCCCACGCAACACCCAACACTTCCAGCCAAAAACTGTCCCCAGCTCCACGCTCCAATGGGGACAAGGACATCACCGGGCATCCCAGGAGGATGAGGGCTGGGGATACAGCCTGGACCACCGGAATGAGGGGTCTGAAGCCGCCTGCCCGCCTGCAGCTCGGCTTGGCCAGGCGCCGCAGCGATCAATACGTAATAACCTGCATCTCGCCGGCCGGCGCTGGAGACGCTGTTCAGACGTGCGGCCAGCGTTGATGGGAACGTTTGTGGGTCTTTCATCCCTGCCATGTGCTCCTGGCTGTTTTCACCCCTTTCCATAAGGATATCCCCCAAGCCTTGGTGCCCAGCGATGGCTGCAGTGTCCCAAGGGGTTCCCAGCTCCACGGAGGGAGGCGATGCTGGCAGAACCCCGCTCCCTGGGGTTATGTGTGATGGCTGCCGGGTTACAGAGCCCTTTTCCAGCCCCAGAGCATCAGCACAAGGCTGGGAGGGTGCTGGTACCCTGGTGCCTGCACCCAGCATCCTCCCAACAGCCACAATCCGCCGCCGGATCGACATTTGTGGGTGAAGCAGGATCGGTGCAGGGCTGGCAGTGCCGTGGGCTCAGCGCCAGTCCCAGAAAGGGATGTGGGTTTCCCATCAGGAACGGAATTTCTCCACCATGAGTTTTGAACCGTTTGAGCCCCTCATCCTTCTCCTTGCCCAATTATTCAGCCCCTCCAGGTCCTCCCTGTGCTTCCTCTCTAGAGAAACCAGGAGGAGAGGAGCCAACAGCTCCATTGCAGGGGGAAAAACTGGTTGGAGCCATCGGTGCTTACGGGCCGGGGAAGAGCATCCCCTGGGGCTCCGAGTCTGCAAACAAATAAAGCCGCGAGGAGCTCGGCCGAGATGTTCATCGATCCACGAGCAGCCAGTTCCCACAGCAAAACCAAGCAGCTCGCTGCCGATACACAACCCAGGGTGCTCGGCATCTCCCAAACACAGCCGCTTGTCACCGATGTGGGAACGTCCCCGCGGTCACCCACATCCCCTGCGGGTGCACAGAGCCGACTGCTGGCATCAAGCCCGGGGCAAGCATTGGCCAAAGGCAGCAGGGAAAAGCCATCACACCTGGAGGTAATCTCTTGCTGCGGTTAGTCCCCTCCATGGCTAAAAAGTTGCTTTTCCCAAAAAAACCTCCACTCCCTTTGCCTTATTTCTCCCGCAAGAAGGTCCATCAGTACCAGGAATCTCTTCTTCCTCCCCATCTTCGGACCAGCCACCAAGACTAAGCTTCTCGAAGCCGCTTTGCCACGTCTTCCAACCTTGGACCTTTCTTCCCGATCCCCTCCCAATGTCTTGGTGAAGTATTTTGGGATGGGAGACCCGGCTGCCCCACGGGCTGGCAGGGATGCAGTACCGGGGGGCCCGTCCCTGACTCACCCTGCGCCAGGCAGTGCTCGCCACCATCCCATCAGTCCGCACGTTTTCTCCAGCGATGACTTTATTCCTTCTCTTCTTTCTTTCTATTACTGAAATGAGCATCATTGATTTTTTATAGCGCTAATTTTTTTCCTAACAGAAAGCCACCTGGGATTAAATCAAATTGCTTATCGGCATCTAAACACTATTATGGCAGCTCAGTCCCTTTCAGCAGCCAAACTTGTGAGCTCAATAAAGAAACAAGATCAAGTTTGGCTGGATGAGACTCATTTTCCCAGACATCAATTAGGCCACCAGCTTCTAGGCTTTGCTGATCACACCGTGCATCAACCTTTCCTTCCCATGCTCTCACGGCTTCTGTGTCGGGCCAGGCTGTTTTCTGGCTCATCCTCTTTATTTTCTCTACAACCCAGCCCTCTGAGACATTTATTTTCCAGTCCCCATTGCTCCCAGCTCTGTTACGAACTGGCACAAATGATTTAGAGAGTTCTTCAACCGGTCTCATTAATACTCCTGGGTGCACGTTAGCTGGTCCTGCAAATTTAGACGTACTGCACTTTAATCGCGGTTTTAATTGCGAGCTGTAACGCTCTGCCTTCCCAAACGCGCGCCAATAAACCTTTATAGCAGCCTGTCAAGCAAAGCTCTGCCTGTGAATAATGCGGATGCACCGGAGGATGCAGGTCCACGCGGAGGTCTCGCCAGGCTGGGATGCTTCTCCACGGCCACCCACACCCGCGGTCCCTCCTGTGGCTCTTAGGGTGGTCACCCGGGGAGGTGACAAGGTGGGTTGGGGTCTTCCATGCCTCTAATATACGCGGTTCTCACCTTGGGGATGTCTCCGGATCCTTGGCATTGCCCATCCCCGAAGCATCCCCATCCCTCCACGCCAGCACCCACCGCCCCGCAGCATCCCCAGGCACGGAGGCATCACCGCACCCATCGTGTCCCATCCCGCGGAGATGGGGCGCGGGGAAACAAGGGGCTTGCCAGCCCCGATGCCGCCGCCAGCCCCCCATTTCCATGGCAACCATGCAAATGTGAAAGCTTTCCATAATCATTAGGGAGCGGAGCCGAGCAGTATAAACAGTGACTGCAGTAGATTACATGCCTATTATGAACAGTCTCGCCTTCTGAGCGCTGGTAATTATACCTAATTGTGCATTTAATTGTGTAATTGAAAACCCCCATCCAGAGTTCAGCCCGGGCTCCCTTCCCTCCTCCCCGGCGGTGGAAAGGTGGCTGGGGGCAGCTCTGGCCCCGCTGTCCTCGTGCCGTCCCCGTGCTGGGGATCGGGCACGATGGGAACCACACGAGGACAAAAGATGCTGGCAGATGTCGGAGGTGGCGGAGTCTCGCCGGTGCCGAAGCTGGAGGCTTGGTGGCCAAAAGGAGGCAAATGAGGGCAGGAGGGGTGATGGGGAGAGCAGGGCCATGAAGCCCCCAAGGGAGCAGCAGGGTCTCACGGGGAAGGAGATGTCACCTAGGGCCTGGGGGGTGGTTGAGGGATCAGGGGATGGGACCATCCTCTCCCTTTGCCCATCCTTCGTTAAGCTGACCCCGTTAGCTCCTTCTCCAGGCTCAGTGACGGGGAGTTGCATCCCGGAGGCTCTCAGTGCCCTATGCGAACCCCACAGCTCAGGCAGGCAGGATGGGACAGACCCAAGGCCCCTCTCCCTACAGCCGAAATCCAGGAGGCTGCGGGAGGAAGGATGCCTGTGCCAGCCCGGCGTGGCACAGCACGGCATGGCACGGCACCGCACACACCGTCAGCCCGGCAGGCGCCGGCAGGCTCAGCCAGGCAGGAGGTGCCAACTGAGCTTTGCTTTTCCAGCCAATTAAAGGAGAAGGAGAGAAACAAAGAAGTGAAAATCCAGTTCAGAGCGACGCTGGGAGGAGGTGGGAGCGCTGAGCACTCCTGTCCCTCCATGGCTCTGGGGCGGGAGCTGCATCCCACCCCTTGATGAGCCCCACACCAAAGAGGAGGCAATGGGGTCACCACTTTGGGATGGAGAAGGAGCCTGCTCGAGCAAGCCTGCCCTGTGCCAGTGCCCGAGCATGGCCCCAGGGTACAGAGCCGGACAGCCAAAGGGACGCGTGACAGCAGCCAGCGGATCCAGCCAGACCTCAGCTTCCAGCAGTCCACATCCCAATGCCCGATATCACCGTCTCCGAGGTTGGGTGCACCCCCCCGCAGCAGCGTGGCTGTCCCGATCTGCAACTGACACCACTAGGCTTCAGAGTTAACAACAGGCGCAGCTTGCAGCTCTCACACCGCCATGCCTGCACCGGCGGTGGCGAGCAGCATCCCGGTTTGTTTTCCATCCAACCGCCTCAGCAGCTCTCACCTTTGCATATAGACAAGATAAATCCTCCCAACAATCCTGAAGAAAGGTTTAATAAAGCACTACAAACCCCCCAGATGGTTCTTCAGTCTCCTGGATGGCAGGGACGACTGGACAAAACCTGAGAGTTTTGATTTCCTCCCAGCTCATCAGCATAAATATCTCCTAGCAGCCCCTCTCGAGGTGGGGCAGGGCCCGCGCGTGTCTGGCAAGTGGATCCCTGGGTGGGTTTTTTTGGCTTTTTCTGGAGAAAGCATAAATAGAGGCAAAATCTGGCAGGTGCTGCTTATCCCCTGGGAACGGAGACACCCGGTGCTCGCAGCATCGCCTCGCCTCGCAGTGGAGAGGGAGTGTGTAGGATATTTGGGTGGTCCGAAGCCACTGCCCTGGCTCCCTGCCGGGCCACAGCCCGAAAACCAGTTTCCCAAACTGGTTCAGGCATAATGGCTGCCCCGAGGTCGGGGCTGCGCAGGGTGGAGCAGGCAGGGCTCTGCCTGCACTGGGCAGGGCGTGCTGCCTTCTCCCACCCCAGCATGGGGGACCCGGCACACGGACCTTGTGCCCAGAGGGTGCCAGCAGCACCCCAGCACGCTGTAGCCACGCAGCATCCTCTGCCACCATAAGCATCCCCCATGTCCAGGGGGGACCAGGGGCGCATCCCCTGGGGACCAGGCTGCAAATATTGGGGAAACCAGCGGGGATGTGAGAACGTGCCTGCGGGGTCACAGCAGCACCTGGGGAGCTGCGGGAAGGCGCCTGCGGGAAGGTGGCCCGGCAGAGAGGACCAGTTGGAGATGGTGGCATCACCCCGGGGCAGGCTGAGCCTCACCCACGCTGTGTCATTTAAGGGAAACTGAGGCTAGCCAGTGATTTGGAAGCCAGCATGCTCGCTGGGTAGCTCCGCTGTTGGTACAAGCTGACCCCACAGCAATGGGGTACGGCTTCCCGAGCAGCCCCAGCACACACCAGTCCAACCCTGGCTCCAGCGGCTGGGGGCACTGGGAGCACGGCTGTCCCCCCCACAGTGCAGAGGGCCCAGGACAGGCGTGGAGCGCCATGGTGCCGCCCCTGCATCAGGGTGGCAAGAGCAGCCAAAGCGGAGGAGAGGAGCAGAGACGGGGCCAGGCATCATCCCTGCTCCCCACTGTCACCTCCCAAACCTCAGCACCGCCTGGTCCACCCGCCCCGGCCACGCCAACCTTGGCAATGAATATTCACCTTGGTCACCCAAGGGGACACTGATGGCACCCACCACCTCCACCGGCCTGGGGCTGGCTCAGGCCAGGGCTGTGGATGGGCACCCAGGACCCCCCACCCCAAGCAGGGCACCCAGCGGCACCTTTTCCCCATGGGGCAGGTGGGTGCCACTGCTGTGGGATGGGGTGCTGAGACGGGGGGGGGGGGGGGCATCTCCCCATGGCCGGTGGGATGCAAGCTGCTGCCTCCAGAGCCAGGAAGGAGCTTGGGAGAGCATCCCGCAGGCTGGGAGGGGATGAGCTGGGGTACGGGGTGAGGCTGGGCTGGAAAGGCCACTGGTAAGGGACAATTCCAGAGCTGAGCCTTCGGGGATGCCAGCAGCACCAGGACACACAGGGCGAGGGGTGGAGAGGAAAGCCTGACCCCAATCTGCAGCACAAAGTTTCTCCGGGTGCGAGCAGAAGCTGCTCTCCCAGCTCAGGAGCTCACACCGGTTCAGTTCTTCCCCTAAAATAAATAGATTAAAATCTCTCGGATCTGGGATATCTCAGGGAATAAACACCAACAAACCTGTTTGGGGGCTGAGTGGTAAAAAAAAAAAGTGACTGAAAGCCAGGAAACTCTCGCACACCTGGAAAACACCCATCCGATTCATCCTGAATAAGGGGGAAGGTGAGCGAAGCACAGAGCAAGACTTCACAGACCGAACCGGGGGGACAGCTGGGGACACAAGAGACCATTCCCATGGGGAATGGTGGGATTTCAGCCAGGGGATGAGCCCACCGTGGCTCCGCTCCCCCAAGACTGAGGACTGGCTTTGATGCTTCCCGTGTCCCATCAGGAAAGCCTGGTCCTCCCCTCTATCCAAAGGTGGAGACCCCTCCCCACTCGCCGCCTTCTGAAGAATGGAGAAGGAACAAGAGCAACGCCAGGAAGAAATTGCCCGTCAGCAGGATGCCACCATCATCTCCCGAGCAGATCCAGTGCCTGTTTCCATCGCTGCCTCCATCCGCCCCATCACCCCCCCAGTCCCCGGTGGCTGACCACCACGCGTTTTGGCAATCCCCCCTTCATTTTCCTCACCGCTATGAGCCCCGGCATGGCCACGGGGGCAAGTTGTAGGATGCTGATTCTCCGTTAACGAACCACCCAGCCGGGATAATTAATCACAACCTCATCGGCGCTGGTTTTAGCAGAAACCCCCCTGAACACCCCACACGCTCCCTCTGCCTGCTCCTCTGTCAGCAGCCTCATGAAGATTGATTCGCGGGCGGCAGCAAGCACGGCACCGAATTCTTACGAAGACCGGCAATCCTATTAAAATTAAACCTCTCCCTTCCCTCTGCCCCAACATCCTGGCGTCCCCCGGCCGTGGGCAGACAGGACCCGCTCAAAAGCAGGAGAGTTTACAAAGTGCTGGCAGCGGCTCCAAGTTTCCCTCTTGCCCCGACTTGGGGGACCAGCACCCCAATAAACATCCTTGGAGTCACCAGGATGGGAAATCACCGGCTGGAGTGAACTCAGAGGGAAGAGATTGCAGTTGGAAACAAAGCTCACACCTGCTGGAGACGCATCCCCAGGCGCTGGCCGCACAGGGAACCGGTTCGCATCCATCTCCCCAGCTGCAACTCCAGCCAGCGCTGGGTTGAGGCAGGGGACAAGGGGGGCATTTCCTTCCTCCTTGTTTATTATTTTTTCCTTTTCTTTTTCTTTTTTTTTTTTGGGGGGGGGGGGTGGCAGCGAAGCATCCCCAAGCTGGTCCCACAGCAAGGTCACCGCCGAGACGGAGTGGGTAACGGTGACAGCCAACATTTCGCACAAAGCACAACCCGGCATGCTGATGAGCGCAGACGGCCCCTCGCCTTACCAGCTGCAGGCAGCAGAATCCGACCAGCGTACATCTCCCATTGCATCTCCCCATGGTTTCCCAGCCGGAGCCTCGGATTTCCCCCACCGTGGCCTCGCGTCGCCGTCCTCCAGCTCCTCACCAGCCTCCCCTTCGCCAGCAGAGCCGCCACCCGGGGAGCATCAGGGGGGCACCGGCACCATGTCCCGCTCTCCAGCCTCCGGCCAGCCCCGGTACTTTCTTCACAGCAGCCCTGCCGCCTCCCGCATCCTGCCAGGTTAGCACAGAGGCGGGCTGGGCTCAGAAAGGGGCATCGCCCCCCTTCTCCGCCTTCCCCCCC
>JADKXX010008323.1:0-47938 GCA_017310255.1 Butorides virescens
GGCGGGCGGCGCGGCCGGGCGGGGGGAGGCGAGGCCGGGCACGCCGCGCCGCGCCGAGCCCTTGGTGGCTTCCGGGGGCGCCGGGCAGCGCGGCCCCTTCGCCGCAGCCGGCGGCAGGCGCAGCGCCTGGTCGCGCCCTCCTTTCCTTATCGTATTTGTCCTTTTAATCGCAGATTATTTTTTTTTTTCTTTTTTTTCTCTCCGGAGCCAGGTGGGGCTGCGTTAAACCCCGGCGATTTGCAAATGCAAAGGGCTGGCGAGCTGCTTGCCCGCCCCCTTCCCTCGGCCCTGCGGCCCTGGGTGGTGCCCGGACCCGCCGCGGAGGGACCCCGCAGCCACCTCCTCTGGGGGCTCCCTGGGCTGGCCCTGGCAGGGCAGCAGCTGGGCTTGCAGGGGGACAGATGGCCCAGCCCTGGGAGGAAAGCCCCCAAAATCCCCCTGCAGAGCCCTGCTCCACAGCCCAGCACACGCGGCTCCAGGGCCAGGAGCAACTGCTGGCCAGAGGCAAGACGGCACCCAGCCACCCGGCTTGGGCTCTCTGGTCCCAGAGGGCTCGCAGGCTCAAATCCAGCAGGTCTGGGCAAGGAGGTGGGTGCAGACAGAGCTGGCAGGGTATGGCCCCTAACCACCTCCCACCCGGCTCGCCTTTGTTCTTCTTTCACAGCACACCTTCAGGGGGATCAGAGAGTGCACATCTGCCAAGGAATAACCGGGATGCTGCTTTTCCAGTGCTTTAGAAACCTCCTTCTGAAATGTCACTCAGCAGAAGGACTTGGGAACAGTTCGCTGCTTTTCAGTTCCATGATTTCTTAATCCTCAGCCCTGATTTTTATAAGGAAGCATCTCCTAAAACAGCCCCACACACTCCTAGGTGTCAGAGCAGCTCTGCACAGGATCCAAGGGGCTGCAACCCTACAGATGCATTTGCGTGCAAGGTTGGCCTGGCCATGGTCTAACCTGGCCCATCCAAGCTTGCAGGGGCCCAGCTAGACCACACATCGCTGTGCACTGCTGGGACCAGCCTAGACCACCTACCGCACCTGGAGCTTTTCCTTCATCTTCTGTGGTGGGAATTTCTCTCCCTTCCAGCTGTTCTGTGATCCCAGGAGTGTTTTGGGAGGCCCATGCATGGCTGAAGGATGGGGCTCCGCAGAAAACACTTGGCTTCCAGGAATGCAAAAACCATGCCGCAAAAACGCAGTGGGTTCAGCATGAGATGCTCTTAACCAGGGGTCCTGGGCGAGGTGGTTGAACCCAGACTGAGCCAGTGGGTGTCTGAAACACGGGGACCTCTGCATTTATTCCATGCTGTCTCAGGCTGGTTAAGTGAGCGCATGGTGAGCTGCAACCTCCACCAACCCTGTCTACACCCATGCCTCACCGTGCAGGCTGCTGAGGATCCCACCCTATGGACCTGCCCACCCCCCCCATGACATCCCCACTATGGGCTTAGACTCCCATCACCCCCAGCGCTCCTGGCATCACCCTCTCCAGGTTGTCAGCAAGAGCCTGAGAGAGGTCCCATCACCCTCATCCCATGGGAAGAGGTGTCCCAGGCTCCTAGGGGTTATCTGGGTGCATAAGCTGGGGGGGGACACACCAGACCCATCTCCAGGATTGAGCTTGTGGGCTCCTCCAGGATTTAAGCACAGCAGAAACCTGGGGCAGAGGGACTGGTTTCACCTTACGGGTCAAAAAAAGATGAGGACCCAACTGCCCCATAACATCTCCTTGGCAATGGCCGGGCAAATCCATTCAGCTCAACCTTCCAAGTCAGCTACAAAAAATACCAGAGAAAGGAAAAACACCCTGGTGTAAAATCATGAAAACGGATACAATGGCGCTGAGATCCTGCCTGGCTCTTGGCCAGGTGGAGTTTCACGAGGAATCAATTTTAGATTAAAAAAGGTCAATATAGCATGTCAAGGCGCTTCCCTAGAAGGCGAGGAGATAACTTCATTTGTGAGCAGGTGGGAAAGGAGCCCAACATTTTGTCTTTTGCTCCGCTCATAACTTGCCACCCTCCAGACCCCACAACCCTTGGCTTTTATCTTTTTTTTTCAAGAAAAACCTGAGATGACCAAAATTACAGAGGAAATATTGAGAGGAAATTGAATCAGGGGCATGTTACTCATTCATGGGGTTGGAAGGAAGCCATGAAGCTACGTGCTTTGATGTGCACCTGGAGCTGCCACCAAGCCCTGGTGGGCCTCAGTTTCCCCAACGCCCGTTGTGATGCTGGAGCTGCATCCCAAATCCTGCATCCCTGCCCTCCAGGAGCCTGGGTACGACTTCGGCTCCCATCCCGGCCCTTTGGCATGGAGATGGGAGGGGAACCATCTCCCCCCCGGGCTGAGCTTCTGCTTTGCTGCCACCCCACATCCCATGGCGGGGTCACAGGAGATGTCCCCCATGGCCACCATGGAGGTTACCAGCCACGGGGACGTCCTCACGCCCAGCTTTTGTACAGCGGCAGATGATCTCTCTGCTCACCCAGGGGGTCTGGCAGCCCCCTGGGACCACCAGCAGGGACGAATTCGGCCTGGCCAAGCCCTCCAACCCCAGGGCAGGAGGAGCCAGGTGGCATCGCTTCCCCTGGCACACAAAATCATCTCCTTCCACCAAAAAGGGGTGGTTTAAGCAAAACCTGCCTGTATCCTCATGCCAGAGAGAGAGATGTCTGCCAGGGATATAAACAGAACACATAAAATAAGGCTTTTTTCACAAAACTGATATTTTTACCCCCAAATGTCTATTTTTTGCTCAAGAAAACCCACACAGGGATTGCGCTTTTTAATTTTTTTCTTTTTTTTTTTCCCCAAAAAAGAAATTCTGGAGCAGAAACTCCACTGTCAACTCCTGCTCCACTTCCTCGGCTGCAGGCAGGGATGCAACTGTGTAGAGCCAGGTACCTGCCGGGACACCAGGACTTTGGGCACTTGTATCCAGCAGCAGAATTATTCAGTATCTCCAAAGGGCACCAAACCCCAAAATCTATCCCCCCAGGATGAGCATCAGCAACGCTCCCAATGCAGCCAGCAGTTATTTGGGGGAAGAAGCAGGTGCAAAGCTGCTGCAGGGCAAGCCAGGCTGGGGATGCTGTTCGCTGCCTTAAAAAAAGGCAAAACCAGGGAAAAAAAAAGGAGGGTTTAGGTTAATAGAAAACACACAAGGGACATCACAGTTTTGCAGCCCCGAGCCCTGCCATTGGGGTTGGGGTTTTTTCCCCTTCTTTTCCTCCTGGGCTCTTGGGGTTGATTTTTTTTTTCCTTCTTTTGGGCTGAAACTGTTGTCTGGGCTTGGCGATGATTCAGAGTGAGCTGCCTGCGGAGACAAAGCCAAGGGGACTCACGAGCATCTTTTACCCACTCAGGCAATAATTAACAGCACTACGTCGTCAGAACAAGACAAAATGATGATTTTTTGGCATGTTTATTGGCAAGGAAATCTTCGAAGGGGCCCCATCTATCTGGGTTACGGTGACAGGGAGAAGATATTTATTCTGATGCATTATGTAAATCAGTGCAGGGTAAATACGTGCAAATCATCGGCACAGGTCGTGCATAATTAAGCCAGTTGGGTAATTCCCCTTAAAGGGGATGGGGTTTGTGCCTGGCTCAAGCTCAGTCCCTCCAGAGGCTGATGGGTGGCTGGATTTTGGCTGAAGAGCCACGATACACACACCTTTGCTGCTCAAGGGATGAAGGTCTCTGGGATTCATGCTAATGAGCCCCCTAATTAACCAGTGGCCGGAGTGGCAGAGCAGCCCTGTAAGTGATGGAGAAGGTGATGAGGTGCAGCCCAGCACCTTGCGATGGGGCAGCGGGGCTGGAGCAGGCGGCGGGGATGGCCACAGCTCTGCTGGGCTGTGCTGGGACAGAGCAGCCTGGGGACAGGGACATCCCAGTCCCAGGGTCAGGGATGCTCCGGCCCTGGGGTCAGGGATGCTCCATCTTGGGGGTCAGAGACACCCCAGCTTGGGGTCAGGAGTGCTCCGTCCCTGGGGTCAGGGATGCCCTGGTCCTGTGGTCAGGGACACTGCAGCCCTGGGGTCAGCCCTGGGGTCAGGGATGCAGTGGTCCTGGGGTCAAGGAGACTCCATCCCTGGGGCAAGGGACGCTCCATCCTAGGGTGAGGGTTGCTCCGTCCCTGGGGTCAGGGACGCTCCATCCCTGGATCAGGGATGCTCTCTGTGATAGGGAGCCCAACTCTGGGCATCAGGCTTGTGCCGGGGGTGCCGGCCACCAGCCAGCACCTCTACTGCTGGCCTTGACCCCCAGGCTTGACTCTCCTTGCTTCACCTGGGAACAGCCCCAAGCCCCCAGGGACACCTCGTGTCACCCCACGCAGGGCATCCTCCACCCGCCCAGCCCCACGGGGACCGAGGGAAGGGCCACAACGGAGCAAACCAAACCAAAGCGACTTCCCCAACCACCTCCAGCAATAAACACACATCTATTTAACCAACCTTTCCCCGGTTTTAACATAATTAGCCGTCAGCCTGCCAATCAACGTCAGCTCCCGCGGATCACCGTTAATGGATCGCTGTTCAGTTGGCTGTTATTGAATCGATATAGAAATTAAAATGCATTCACGCCATTCTTTCTCAGTTGTCATCTTATCTCAGTGTCTAGCGAAAAGCGCGGCAGATTACAGAATCCATCTTCATTTAGCCTTTGTAGCTCGCAAAATTCGTAATTAACAAAAAATTTCTATTCACTTGCTCATGTAATTTAATTAGTTTTCCATTAAATAGAGA
This sequence comes from Butorides virescens, assembly GCA_017310255.1. Lineage (NCBI taxonomy): Eukaryota > Metazoa > Chordata > Aves > Pelecaniformes > Ardeidae > Butorides > Butorides virescens. Next base: position 4,760 of record JADKXX010008323.1, read on the forward strand.
CTAAATATCATCTAATCCCCCAACAGAGCAAATAATTGTTTTCCATTCTTTTAGAAATTATCACTTGCTTATTGTAACTATCAAAATTCATTAGAAGCCTCTGAGCAGCAGTGAGGAAAAGTGGGAAAAGTGCTGGAGGAAGGACAGGGAGGTAATTAGAGGGGGTGGCAGGGCCAGGGCTGCCCTTGGCTGAGCTGGGACCTCCCAGTGATGCCCCCACTGTGCCCAGCATGGGGGTTACCGGCACCCAGCACAGGATCCGGCCCCCTGCACCACGCCAGGGTGCTCTGGGTACCGCATCCGCCTCCAGCCGGGATCGCTTGCTGATGCTGGCATTGCCAAAGGGTCCAGGACCGGGACGGGGACAGGGACAAGGGTGGGGACAGCCACATGGGGCCATGTCGGGGGGGTCACTGCCGGTCCCCCCCAGTTGCCATCGAAAGGCTCAGAAGCAGCCAGCAGCCCCCCCGCGCAGCAGCTCTACTGCACAGAGACCTTTTATCTGGATCCTGGGACAGATTTAATTTATAGTGGAAATCTCTCAAGCAAATACCTCCCTTGGAGGAATAAACCTGTTTAAGAAAACAATTTTCTCTGCGCTCGGATTATGCCTTTAACGGTTTGCTGCCGCGATGCCCCAGAGCTGGCACGGCTCCGGCACGGGATGGGAGCCAAGAGGGGCCCGCACTTACCCAGGTGCAGCTGGCAGCGGACGGGAACTGGGGGGGAACCGGCCCTGGGGCTGCCTGACCCCAAATCCCCCTGGATGCTCTGTGGGGCATCGCCCTGTCCCCAAGGCCTGGTGTCGGTGCTGGCCCTGGCAGTGTCTGGGGGGGGGGCAACGTACATTTGGGTGCAGGTATGCGGGCACGTGTGTGCCTGTGCACGTGGCTGTGAGCGTGCCCGTGTGCATGTATATGTGCATGCATATGTGCGTGTTTGCACCTGGGTGCACGGAGCTGTGTGCGTGTGAGTGCGTGGGCACATGCATGTGTACGTGCATGCGTGTGTGTGCACGCGTCTATGTGCACGCGTGTGCACAAATGTGCGTGTGTTTGCATGCATGTGTGTACGTGTGTGTGTGCATGCATCTGCATGGGCTTATGCATGCACACACGTGCGTGTGTGTGCATGTGTGTGCATGTATGTACATGCACACAGCAAGGATTTGCCATGGTCCTGTGCCAGCCAGCCCCCCAGCATGTGCCAGCCCCCCATGGTGGGTGCTGGCCCCACGGTCACGGCTCTCCCAGTAGCCTCCATGGCTCGGTAGTGAGCCCAGGGGAAGGCTGAGCCCAGGGGATGGCGGCACGGGGCTGGTGAGGGTCTGTAGAGCATTAAACCTGCAAAGCTCCAAGTACCACCCTGGAGCAAATTACATTAAATCCACAAGTTGTCCCGACGGTGCCATAGTTACGATCCACTAAACACGTGTCCCGTTAGGAGCAGGTAGGTGCCTCTCCTAAATCGACTTTCAGGCTCTCCCCAGGGGCTGGGATGCCGGCGCACGGTCGATCCATCACCAACACAAGCGGGTGGGCATCGATCCGGACCTAATTGCAGACGGTGATTGGCAGCGGTAACTCAGAGCTGCGACAGCCCGCCTCTCCCTCCTCACCCTCCACTGCCATCAGATGTTTCTTTGATCCACAAGTTCCCCGGCGCTGGGGATCAGAGATTTACCTGGCAGCACTGGGATGGGTGCAAGAACCTGCCTGGGAAGCTGGGCTGGGCACTCACTGCTGCGGTGAGTTTGCTAGTGCTCGGGTGGCAGCACTGCATGCAGTGGGGAGATGCCCTCAAAGCAAACCGGCTGCCGGCCCCGGCGCCTGCCTCGCTCTGCCCCATTGCTCCCTCAGGGCTGGGGGATTTAGTGTTAATCCGGATCATTTCCCCGATCTGGGTCATGGCTCCATGCTGACGTGACGGAGGGGTGTCTGGGGGCAGAAGGGGTGGCACCTACTCGCCCCTGGGTGGGGTGCGGATCTGTCCAGCACCCACTGCTCGACGCTGGGAGCTGCCGCCTGCTGGGTGTCCTGCATGGGACCCCCAGGCTCTGCCGGACCCCGGGCACAGCCACAGACCCCTCCAGGATTCAGGGCAGGGGGATAGAGATGCTTCTCCCTCGCTTCCCTGCAGGTTCCTTTTTTTATTCTTTTAAACAAGCAAGATTCAGTAAACTGCAGGGTTCTGGCACCGCTGGCTTAGCCCTGAGAGCCTCTGTTCCCTCTGACACTTGGGCATAGATTCAAATAAAACCATGTGCCCGCAAGGGGCTAATAAAGCACTGAACCCATGTGCCGGCCCCCTCCCTGCCCCTCAGCCTTGGGTGAGGGGATAGAGGCACGGTGCTGGTCCCTGGGCACGGGGCTCCCACGCCGGTGGCTCTGGGGAGACCCATCCCGAATCCCGGCGCTCCCGGCTGGAGTCCCAGCTCTCATCTACATGCGTTTCAGGGCACGTTATTTAATACTCTGCAGAGTTAAAAATAAATCTTCCCCCTGCCTCCAGCTCTCTCCGCCCGCCTCTTCAGCTGAAGGGTGATTTGTTTGCGCTCAGATACATTCATTCACCGTGATCTGGCCATGGGTCTCCTCGTGTCTGCCCCATCACCTCCCCGACGCCGGGCTCCAGCCATGTGCGGTTCCCCGTGGGGAAAGACAGACATCGAGGGCAGTGGCACAGGGACAACCGCAGGGTCCCAGGGCTGCAGCAGCCATTCAGCGGGCTCCTGCCTGCCGTTCCCACTGGGAATTGGGGGAGTGATGGGAGGTGGATGTCAGCAGCCAACAGGGACCAGACCCGCTCCGGTGAAGCTGATATTCCCTGGATTTGAACCTGGAGCCCTGCTGCGTCTCAGCATTCAGACCCGATGCTTGAATCCGTCAACCCATGGATGAAGAGGGTCAGTGAAGGAGGCACAGTTGGGGCCAATGGTTTCCCAACAGCTAAACCCATCCATGCTCTCCAGCCCATCCGTCTGCACCCAACGTCACTTTGTGATGATTTAGGAACCAGGAGCCAAAGACCAGCTCTGCTCCAGCCCCAAGGGCTTCAAGAGAAATGCTGCGGTGAGCGAGGGATGGGGCAGCCTGCAGCCATCTGCTGAGAGAAGGACACGGCTCCGGGACAGGAACCATCCTGGGTGACAGGGACCAGGGACACTGCACACACCCCATGTCCAGGAGACATCACCTTGCCTCCCAGAGAACATGCAGCCGCATTTTCTTGCCTCCTTAAAAGCTGATGGGTCTGTTTTGGCCCCAAGTGTGCCATCCTCCAACTTTTCTCTTCTGCCCACAGCAGAAAAGCAGGGCAAGACAGGTTCTCAAGAGGACCCCGTGCTTCTTCCCTTCTCACTGCACAAACTGTTCTGATTTCTCAGCTCTTAAATACCTGGCGGCTGCAGCAGATTCCTCCTGGTCAAACGCTGGCCAAGACTGTGTGGGTCAGTCCTATGGCACAGCACTGCTGGGGTTGGAGCATCGCACGTCCACGCTCCATCGTCCCACCACAGTCCTCACGCAGCCTCCTCTGGGATGGGGCAGAAAGGCAGCGAGAGGTGAGAAATGCCGGGTACAGCCTGCGCCAAGGCAGCACACGGGGGGAAAAAATGGGGGGAAAAAGGATGAAAGCTGAGGTGGACACATTCAGAAGAGAAATGCAGCAGGTATTCTTCATGGCAAGTTAATTAATATTGGACAATGATCTGTGGCATGAGGAACCTCCCTTGTGTGTTCTCACAAAGACCGGCCGAAGCTCAGCCCCAAGTCAAGGGCTCGAGGCAGGTTTCAGCCTTGGCAGAAGTCAGGGCAGACCCGTTCCCTTCTGGCCTAAACCCTGGGGCTGGGGGGCAGCAAGCAGAGTCAGCCAGGCCGGGGGTTCCAGCTGTAGGGCAAGACCTGGCAGAAGCTGAGGTCCCCCCCCCCCGAGGCTGGGGCAGGATGCCAGCAGTCAGCCACAGGTACGAGGGGTATGGATCCCACCCACCCAAGGACCCGCCACCATCTCGTACCAGCCTGCTGCGGGAGAGGGGACATGCAGCCCCACCGGTTCCCCCACTGCTGAGCTCCAAATACACAGCTCCCATCACAGAAAACTCACTCCCTTTACATTTATTTATAGCCAGAGGCTGGATTTTACTCAAAACATGAAAATAGAATTCAGCAGTAGCCCAATAATTATTTCGAGTGTGGTCATCTTTATTGCCATGAATAAAAAATAAAGCTGCTCTTCTGAAGTTAACATCTATGGTTTCCCCGGGTTATATACGAGTGAGGGCCTTGATTTAGTACTGTACAATAGAAAAGTAAAACAGAACAATAAATCCCATTCACACAGTTCTTGTAAAAAGCTATCTATTTCAGTTTTGACCGTATAAAAAAACCAAGAGAAACTGGACAGGGAATGTACAAGCCACATATGGAATTTAAACAAATTTTACTAATTTCAAGTGATCTGGGTAAGGGTTTAATAGTCGGCGGTACAGCCAAAACCAAATTCCTTTCAATTCCAAATTTTCCTTCCTCCCCAAAGGGGTGGGTGGGAAAAAGTGGTACAGGGAGACCACGCAGACGTTACAGCCTGCGAGAGGTTTGTCACATCAAGCTGCTTCAACGTTTTCCCACTGCCACAAGTGTGAGGGGGCTGGCACCGGTGAGAAGCAACTCAATCCGACTTCTGTAAACCGAGGATCGCGAGGGCACGAACCCCACCATCTCCTTGTTGGCTTCACTGGATCTCCCCCATATACAGTCTTTTGTCGCTGGATGCGGAAAGTACTGCAGGAGAGGGGGGGGGGAGGGAGGAATATGAAAATTAAACACAACCGTTTGAGACCTCCACTAACGACGCATCATTTGAATCGAACGACTCATTTCGCTCGCTGTAAGTGATCTAGAAAGCCAAATTTCATTTGCTCCCCAAAACCACTTCATGGGATTACTACTCTAACACCTAATCACATTGCGGCTGCCATTCCCCTGTCCCAAGGCAAGCATAACGGCGTACCCCATGTAATGTTGAAGCATTAAAATGGTAAAGAGAGGTGTGTGAACGCGCTGTTAATGCTCTCAGGCATCCCAGAGTATTATTTTCATTGCAAGGAGGAGCGTGCAGATTGCTCAGCGGGCGCTGCCGTCGGGACTGCGTGCCGCTAGAGGGCACAGGCTGGCCAGGAAAGCCTCACCGGGATGTTATTTCATGAGAACAGGCAAAATGCAGCTCGCACCCAACTACAACCACCTTCACCCAGGAAAGGCTGTTTGGGGGACTCCAGACACAAGTGTTGAAGGAATACGATAGTCCCACCCTAGAAGCACTGTTGTTGACACCGACAATGGTTTCATTCAAGCCCAGGAGATCTGCAGGATTTCTGCATGAACTTGCACCCTGGTGTCTGTCATCTTGCCACATTTTGGCTCCCTGTGCACCCTCTCGTGCAGATGAGTATCGTGGAGCAGGTGCAGAGATTTACAAGGTTAACGTTCCCAGAAGTTAATAGAAATCAATTGCATAACTCGCATGCAATGCCTGGATAGGTTTTTAATTTTTATTTTAAGCTGAGCGATTGATTCACAAAGAGGAGCTCAGCAGAATACAATTGCAAACAAACCGCTCCAAACTGGAGAGGAGAGATTGCTCTGCTCTTCCAGCACAGTCTCCGATCTGAAGACAGGGCAATGAATAACCAAGGAACAAACCCATAACTCACTGCCCTGCTGCAGAGACTGTCATCCTCGGCACAACCGAGCTCTTGGCTTCACTTCGGGGTTGACTCTTGTCAAATTTTGGCTGGAGCAGTGCGGTGACCTGGCCGATGGTGCAAGTGTTTCCATAGAAACAAACAGCACCCTGTGGTCCTGCCTGGGCCGCATGCTGCGCCAAGAAACCTGGTCTCAGCTACTGCACGGTGGTTAAAATGGTTCTGAAAAGCCACCAGTGCTGATATGTGGCACCATGTGCGGGACATCTCTAGAACAGAGACAAAACCTGCTGCACAAAGAGCTTGCTTGCCTTCCTATAGCTTTTGGGTAAGGTAAGAGACCCCAGGCTGGAGAAATGATCCCAGGTGATCACTGTCCTCAGGTGACCACCAAATGTATGGTTATATCCCTGGTATCCAAAACCAGGTAGCCCAAAACCTTTTTCCACAGCCCTTGGGAAGTCTGGACAAGCCCTTGGCAGCGGTAGCCAAGCCACGGCTCACGGCCACCCATAGGTGACCACCAGCCCGGACCACCAGCCCCCCTGCTGCTGCACGGATGCCCCCACCCAGGTCTCTGCCTGGACAGGACACAGAAGCAGAGCCCCCATGCTCAGCCCAGGACCCCAGGGCACACCCAGCCCCATCTTGTCTGCAGGAGAGGAGCAGGCAGGAGTCTGCTAACCCTAAATTTGTCTGATATTGGGGGCTCTGGGCCACAGGCAATTTTGGGGCTATTTTCCAGAGGATCAGCAGTTCAGCCAGCCCTGAAACTATTTCCCCAGCTGACTTGAGGTAGAGAGGACTTACTAATGGGTTCCTCCGGGTGGAAAGCCAGTTCGTTCACCGACCCAGCATGGCCTGGCAACTTGTACAAAATCCTCCTGGATGTGGTGTCCCACACGTAGACAAACCTACAAGAAAGTCACTATGAGTGCAGGCATTTGAGAAGGGAAAGCAGCTGCCCCCCACACCAACGGCTTCTTCCTGCAGCAGTTCACCACCCAGGCTGAAATAGATGCAGCTTTTAGTGTGGATAAACAAGGAGCTTCCCAGGAGCAAAATGCTGCCCTGCCAAAGGCAGAAGAGCAGAGGTCTGAGCAGCTACGTGCTAATGTGTCAACTTGGTGTTAAAAGCCCCACCACCGACACAGCATGCAGCCCCATCTCACCCTTGGGGGACGGAGACGGATTTGAAAGCGTGAGGCTGTAGAGACCCTCAATATAGCAACAACACAGTGGGCTAAGGGAGAAAAACAGCGTTGGGAGTGGGGAGGAAGGTTCTCACCCTCACAAATACCTGCCTGCAAGCCACCCTCGGTTCAAGATGGCAGCCAAGTGGCGAGGAGGAGCTCAGGTACTCCCCCAGCCCCTGCTACAGTGTAATCCCTCACAGCCAACAGCTTTATGTATGGATTTCTTCCTGCTGTGGAAATTAAAGTCATTATTCCCCGCCCAGCATTTATTAGGGGGCTGATCAGATTGCACCGAGCCCTTTGATGAGCCTCCTGCAGGCCTGGCCGCGGGCCCCCACTGTTGCCCAAGCACCATACCCTGGCTGAAGGGCAGCGTAGAAGCCACCAGGATCCTTCAGGCAGGAGGTCAGAAAGAAACCGTGGGAACCAGGCACCGATCAGCTTTCAGATTACTCTTATAATTGGTCTCAGAGTGGGGGAAACGGTGCCTTGCTGCGAATCACACTGTACCCAAGATCACCGCTTGTCCCCCGTGGGTGTTGATTGCTGCCTGCATGGTGCAGCGGCCGCATACAAGCTCCGCCGGGAAGCAGAGCGATGCTTTGATCCCGGTTATGGAAAGAATTCGTAGGAGTGAGTGGGGTTTCTAAATACATCAAAACAAGAAAAGCCCTGAGCAACGTCCTACAACCCAGGTAAAGTGACGCTACACCCCACCCGCATGGGCCTTGCCACGTGAAATGACATTTGTTGCAAGCTTCACAGCTCTGCAAAAAAATCGGTGGCTCAGGAAGTTGCCAGTTCTGGATTACACTCATTCTGCCTTATCATTTTGCTCTTTAGGGAGGTGACTGGCAGCAAAAATGAAATCTGCTGGGGCAGAAAAGGGAAGCAGCAGGGCAGTAATCAGCCAGGTTTGGCGGGAAGGGCAGCCCTGCTTCCCACACGCCCCAGAGGCAGCATGACGGCTATTTCCAGGGGGACTGCAGAGGGTGAGGGTGCAGGGGACAGCCTGCAAAACATGTGTGAAAGCAATCTACTGCTTTATGCTCCTCCAAAGGATCCCCGTGTCTCACCCACATGGATCCAAGCATGCTGGGGATCAGCAGCCCGCTCACCAGCCCTGCACGCAGCCCAGGCTCCGAATACCAAGGCCAGACCGTTCCAGGCTTATGCAATGCTACCAACAACAGGGTGCTCAGTTTCACCTCTTCCTTTCCATTTGTCAGGGCTTTGCAGACCAGATGAAGAATAAGATTTGCTTTTACAATTAGCCTGTCTTTTAGTTGAAGTAAAAATGAGCTTTTTGCCTCCCCACAAAAAGCACTGAATCATTTATCATGATTGCTGGCTAGATAGGGAGGACGCTGGATACCAACACAGGGCAGACCTGCTTTGTTAGGAGCATTCATTTTCAGGCTGGTATTATTCTTTTGACTTATTTTCTTTAAACACATACAAGGGAAAAATTCAAGCCTGCAACTTAAGTCATGAATGTTACTTAAAGCAGCATTTCTTCAAGCACAACTATTTTATCTACTAGGCAAGAATCATGTCAAATTCTTTCTCAAAGCGCTCTGCTGCTGTGTGTTTTAATTTGGTATTGCAAAGCAGACAAGCACTGTAAGTAGTTGATTTTACTATAACCCTTCTGAAGCAAAAAAAAATATTCCGGTAATTGTCCCTCCAACATACACACACACTACCTGTGATGCAGAGGAAGAGTAATCATTGGGGAACTATTTTGTACTCAGACAAACGAAACGTTTATTTACTCCCACTTTACTTTTCCCTTATTAAAAAAAAAAATTACATTAAAAGCTCAGAAATAGCAGAAACATTTCAGAGGCCTTGTCAAACCTGCCCCGGGACCTGGCTGCGTGCTCTTCCACACGTATTTCCCCACAAACTTGCTGTCAGACCACACAGCTACATCAGCACCTGCAGAACTAACGTAGTGGCCCAAGACTTCAGCCACACTGAACGGGCCAGCCACGTCTCAGCAGGCTAACACGCAGGCGTTCCTCCGCCACTGTTACTGCCCAGCAGGACTGGAAAGGAGAGTCATGTCTCAGCCACTTGCTGTGACAGCTGGCCCCACTATATCTGGACAGTGACAGCTAAAATTCTCCCTATCCTCTATCAGAAACTCATTAATTTGCTGATTACTACTGCTCCATGCCCTGGACTCCAGCCTGCAGGAATTCCTGTCTCGATGTCACTGAGAGTGCGTCTGGATTTGCTCCAGCGGAGGTTGGTATCCTTCACGGTGACCTTCAGTGTCTGGCACAGACCCTCTGCTGGCTTCCTCCCTCTACCCATTTTACTCCCCAGTTGCTTTAGTTTACAGAATATCTCATTTAAAAGTCCAATATGTGCTAATTTAGTCAGATCTTTATTTCTTCTTACTCGTTAATTAAATTAAGGATCAAGAATGATCCTTGGAACGCCACTGGTGCCTCCTGCAAGCCGCCAAGCAGCAATTTAACTGGTATTTGTGGTCCTTATCAGTGTAACCCCTCACTACACACACTTCCCTGCTTCTCAAATACTCTCACAAGCATCTGCCGGTACAACCACAAGGGACCTAGTACAACCATGCTCCTGTCACCTGCTGATCCTGGTGTTGGATCCTGTGGCTGAACATAAGTAGTACTGCAGTTCTCTAGTCTGCTTCTGACAATAATAAGAAGATATTTACAAAGATAAGGTGCTCCTCCACTGACACAAAGGCAATATAAAGACATCGCTACTGTAATCAGGGCAGGCAATACCCACAGAAGACCACAGGGGTTTGTTCGGGTCTTCACACCTCTATGCACAACTCTGAGTCTTCCGATTCATTTTAGACATGATCCAACTCACTTCAGGAGTGCCTGCAAAACCGTTCGGAATTGATGGTCACAGACAAATGCTGTGGTAACTTACCTGTCGGCTGATCCCCCTGCTATTTTACTCCCATCTGGGGACCAAGAGCACCTCAGAAGATTCTAAAACAAAAGAACATGCACAGATCTATTTCCAAAAGAAGATTTAGTTTTCCCCTTCTACTTGAACTAAACTCACCACAAGACTTTAAATATCATGAGCACCACTTTAATGATCTCCCTTTGGAAGATGAGATGGTAATTATAGATTTTATTTTGTTGCTGCAAACGTCCAGTGCCTTGTTATTTTACACAAAGTAGATAGTAAATGTAGAAAATACTTAATTTACAGCTAATTATAGCTGAACTGAGCAAGGAAATCTTGTTACTGCAGCTTTAATTGGAATCCCACTTTGTACATTAATCTTTCTTTGAGTTCTTATTAAAGCCTTTCTGGTTTAAACTTGAATTTAAAAAACAATTTACAGAAAAGTTAATAGCAGCAGCATATTACAAACAATCATGTTTTGGTCTGCAGTACACTCACCTTTTCAAAATTATGCACGTTCCCCTGGAAAATCTTTACACATCTCTCTTTAGGGGCAAACGGTCGCACATCCCAGATGCGAACTGCAACAGAGAGCTCACAGTAATTAGCCGAAGATGGCAGAGACATGGGGGCAAGGTCAGTGTCTGGAAACGTTCCTTTTCCTAAGACATGCTGCTAACAAGCAAAGACCCGGTCATGCTCCTTGGTCTCCTCATGCCGAGGTTTCCCCAGAAGCAAAAGGAAACCAGCAGCTTTCCCCTGCAGAGAGCTTTGATATGAAAGGTCAAATGCAGAAATTTATAATTATACCAAGACCACTGGCAACAGGAGGGGAAAAATCCAAAACAACTGTTAGACAAATGAGCCACCATCCCCTCACATGAGCATTTGCTTTACTCTGGCACACTCCATGATCACGCTTCTAATCAGATCAGCTTCGCTGAGCACCCCCACACGGGAGACAGGCAGTTTGGAAACTGTGCTGTCAGTCCCTGCTGCGGGGAAACACCCAAACTGCCCTGACAAGAGTCGGGCCGAGACTGCGTTAACTGTCTGTGCAAATAACGTGTGCCATAGCTTCTGTCCTCGCTGCCCTTCAGGAGACGTGACAAACCCTTCCGATGCAGCTGCTCCCTCCCTGCAAAGGACGCGACTGTCACCACTATAACAAGAATTCAAGCTTTACCTCTGGAGCCAAACTCCCTTCAGCCCATCCCCACCTCTGGCTCTTGTTTTATTACGTTGAACAATCTGAGCTGTTCCTTTCCTAATGCCATGCAAAGCTAGTGCCAGAGAGCAGCACCTGACAGCTGTGCCCTCATGTCAGGTAGGCCGTACCCGTGTTGTCCATTGCGTTGGAGAGCAGGTAGGAGCCTTCCGAACTCAGACTGAGGCCTGTCACCGAGTCTGCGTGTCCTCGCATCGTGTAAGTGAGCTTGTTCTGGCGAAGGTCCCACACCTTTCAGACACAACATTGCAGTTTAGCAAAGAGACAGCCAAGACTGTTGGAACTGCTGTTTCCAAAGCGTTTCACACGGGGCAGTCACAAGCCAGCCGATGACATCAGATTTCAGTTTCGGTTGGTGGGGGCTGAATGGCTAAAATGTAAGGCTAGAATTTTATATGTCTGTTAGGGAAAGTGGAACTTGCCCCTTAGAAAGGGGGACACCGAATGTGTCCAACAACCAAGGAGTTAAACGTTAGGAGCCCCCTGCATGCAGGAATCCCTTTCTACCTGTCTATAGCTCCCTCAGCTGCCAAATTCCACTGACTGATGGCACAGAGCAGCAGTTACCCAATTTCTACCCAAAATTTCACACTGTTCTTTCCCAAAGAGTTACTGCCTTTCAAGGGGCAGTTGGAACAGATCTCATGTCAGTGCTACACTTAACAATGGCTGTCTGACAAGCGCACGTTCCCCACGCCCAGGTAAAGCTGGAGCCCAAGGCTAAAAGGACAGTAAGACAGACCAAACCATACAGCTATCAGGAGAATCTCAGTTACCAGCTGAATGAAACACTGAGCTCGCTCTTAAATAAGAACTTTCCACACTAGCAGGTGACAAAGTAAGCTACAAACTGGAGCAGAGGGCAGAGAGTGTGGATGTGTCACATATATGGCTCTAGAGCCTCTGGGACAGGCACAGGCTGCCAGAAGAGCCAGCATACCGCATCGGCTCCAGCGGGTGACAGCAGTGATGGGACACCTGGCCAGGAATGCCATGGCTGCCCAGGCTGTCACATGGCAAACAGCCCTGGAGCAACTCCCTCAGAGTTTATTGGCCCTGTCTCAACAGTGAGGTCGGACACAGCAGATCTGTGAGGTTCTTGTGACTGTAAAATTAACCAACAGGCTTCCACATTTGTCCTTGACCAACGCGGTGTCTTGCACGCTGCTACAATCAGGATGTGACGGGGTGGAAAAGGCATGCGCAGTCGGAAAGGCACGCGAGGACACAGGCGTCCTACCTTAATATCGTTGTCGATGCCTCCGGATATGATCTGATCGCTGGTGTCATTGAAAGTTACAGCCAAGACCTGGTACGTGTTCTGAAATGTCTGGACAGCAGCTTTTTTCCTGATATCCCACAGCTGAAAAGACACAGCAGTTGTAAAAATGCCATATAGATATTTAATGACAAAATCACAGGAAGTTGAACATATACTTGGCAGAGGCTCGGACTGCTCTCCTGAAATTCCCTCTTTTACATCTCAGAAGATCTCTACAAAAAACATAATAAAATTCTGGTGTGGTTGAAGTACAGGAACACGGGGGGAGGAAGGAGGGGATAGCATGCAAGATTTCAGAAACTGCTTGCCTTTCTCCTCTTTGGTTAATACGGATCAGCGGAACAAGTACAGTAGATGAATCTTCCTACCCTCCACCCAAGAATTACAGAAAAAAGGGAGCAGTCAAATTTTATTTTGAATTTTTTTACTTCTGAAATCAAAGTTATTAGATAATGAAATCATAAGAATCATGAAAGGCTGAATTTTGCCCACTTAAATGTAAAGACCCTCCAAAATTCTTTCAAAGATCCTATTTTACTTTCAAGTCCAGACTATCTCCGTACAGAACATACTGACCTTCACTGTCCCATCGTCGCTGCCTGTACAGACAAGCTGGGGGCCTCGCCTCGCTGGGTAACAGGAGTTAACGAAGGAGGTATGGCCCTTCAGCCTCTTCACTCTCTCTCCAGTCTCACTATCCCACACAGCCACAGTTTTGTCTGTGGATGCTGAGAAGAGCATGCTGCGGAGAAGGACAGCCGTGAGGTTCTCAATATGGGAACCGTTTCTCCCCTCCCACCTTTTTTACCCTCAAGTTCTGTGATCAAAGCTGGAAATATACAGTGGGAATCAGAGAATTTCCTCCATAGGCCAAGATAAAGGTGCTGTTTCAGAGGAGGCTGACTGACAGCGGGGCAGCTATACTGGAGGCACTCCCAGTAACCCCCATTTCTAGATACGTATACATTGGTTTTCCAACTCCTCAAACACTATCAGGGATGAACACAGAAAGGAAAGCTCAGTGGCAACACCTCAGAGGAGTAGCAGAACGGCCTTTTAAATTAACAAATATCTCACTCGTTTTCTTTCCCTCCCCAGTCTTTCCCAGGTGACCGGCACTAACTGTCCTCTGCTCCTCAAGATTGAAATCAAGGGCACTGGCGCGTCACAGGTGACTCCAGATCCTTTGCTCAGGCTCAAGCAAGCACCACTCCTTATCTGGGAAAGCCACGATACAAGCATTCGCCATACATGGCCTGAGCAGGGGCAATGACAACGCACGCTGAGGAACCCTGGCCAGCAGAAAGCATCTTCCTTCAGAAAGAGCTGGGCCTGAGGCCAAAAGCCATCTGCACGCCACTTACCTGCCATCCGTGTTATAGTGCAGCTCCATAACTGCCCCGCTGTGTCCCTTCAGGGTGGCGTAGTTATCGCAGTCGCCATAGACGTTCCACAGCACTGGGGGAAAGGAAGGGAGACGTAAGTGCAGGGAACATGGAAACACCTCCCTGATGTGGATGGAGCCATTCTCCAGGAATTCAGCAAAACGAACCATGTACCGCCACCACGACTGCCTCCAGTCTGGGATGATGCGTAGCCATAAAGCTACGTGTGAACCCCGGAAAGACAGACAACTGGTTTGAGCTGATTTATGGCTTTAAAGCAAGCCAAATTTGTTAAGAAAAATAATAATCTCCACCTCAGCAACCCACAACATCAAAGATGGCATTTGGCAGGCTGCTGCAGTCCAATGCAGACCTGCACAAGGGACCTGGGAGCGCAGGGCTGGGACAAGCAAGCTGTGTTACCAGCCTCACCCGAGGACCAGCAGGACAGTGACCTGCCAGAGGAGCTGGAAGAAGCTTCCTGCTCCCCTCCTTGTGAAGCACCTCATGCTCAGGACCCAGCAAGCTCCATGGCTGAGATAAAACTTCATCACAATACAACGGCCTGAAATCACGCCAGCCCTGCGCAGTGCTGGCGGGAACAGCGGTGCCTGATACTCACGGATCAGCCTGTCGAAGCCGGCGGAGGCGAGGGTGTTGCCGTTGGGGTGGAACTTGCAGCAGTACACCTCTCCCTCGTGCCCCGAGAGCAGCATGATGGGGGCCTGCAGGGAGGAGCACCGCGGCGGGCCCTGCGGGAGGCAGCGGGGGAGCCGGGTGAGGGGGTGCTACGGAGGGGAGCAAGGGGCACCCCCGAGGCAGGGTCAGCAGGGCGGGAGCTCCTGCCGCCCCCTCACGGGCCTTTCCCCTCACCCGTTCGCCCCCCCCCGGGCCTTCTTCCCCTCACCTTTTCGCCCCCCCGGGCCTTCTTCCCCCCACCGGCCCTCCCCCCTCCCCAAACCCCGCGATCCCCTCATGGCCCCCACTCCGTACCGCCTGCAGCAGGGCCCCGGGGGGAGGCTGCCCCCCGCCGCCCCCGCCGCCCGGCGCCCCCGGCAGCTCATGGCGGGGCCGCTTGGCCGCCACGGGCACCAGCGGGAGGTCGGGGCCGGGGGCGGCGCCGGGGGCGGGAGTGGGGCCGGCAGTGGGGCCGGGAGCGGGGCCAGACCCGGGGCCAGGAGCGGGGCCGGGGCCGGGGCCGGGGCCGGGGCCAGGGCCGCCGCCCGGGACCTTCCGCTTGTGCTGCTCGATCATCGCCGCCGGCCGCGCGCGCCCGGCCGCTGCGCACCGCCCCCCCGCTCCCCCATTGGCCAGCCGCACCGCTTCCTGCCGCGCCGACTGGTGAAGCGCGGCCGGATTTCCCGCCCATCTCCGTCTTGCTTCCGGCCCGTGGATGACGCAAGAGAGGCGCCGGTGCCGGCGGGCGGACCCCTCTCGGATTGGCCGCTGGCGCCGGAGGGAGGGCGCCGCCCAACATGGGTAACGTTGATTGGCTGCGGGCTGCCACGTGCCATTATTGCTCGCGGCGATTGGTGGAGTGAAGAGGCGCCGCAAGGTGAGGGGGGTGTGGAGGGAGCAAAATGGTGGCGGCTGGGTGGTGCCGCGCCGGGCATTGACGGGCTCCGGCTTCCTTCGCTGCTGCCGGGCGGGGGCCACCCCGTCTCGCTGTGCCGTGCCTGCACCGCGGCCTCCACTCGGGGCCAGCCCAGCCCAGCCCAGCCCAGCCCAGCCCAGCCCAGCCCAGCCTCGGCTCCCCGAGTCGCCGCGAGCTGCCGAACCCCCGTGCTGTGAGGGCAGAGGCCGGCGGGGCGCGCTGTGACCGGCACCGCGGGGCGCTCGGGGGTCGGTGCCGGGGTGTAGCTTAAGTCGAGATGCAATAACCGGCGCTGCCTGCTAGCGGGCCTGTGCGCAGGTGGTTTCACGCGTTAATTAAATGTTTCTTTTCAAGGCGCCTCTCCGGACTCGGGCGGTGAATATGCAGTAGCCCCGGGGGCGCAGCTGGCCTGGGCGGGCCCCTCGGCGCCTCCCCGCCTGCACCCCGTGAGGCCCGCGGCGATGGAGGGGCTGCCCGAGCTCTACGCCATCTTCCAGGGAGAGGTGTGTGGCCCCACTGCCTGCGGCCGGAGCCCTGGGAGCCGTGTGGCCCGTGGCGTGCTTGCAACCTTTATTTTGTTGGTTTAGTTCAGCGGCAGTTTGGGTAACTGATGGTTCTGCTCCACCCATGTGCACACCTACATATGTGCTTGCGTACATACAGATGTGCATACATACAGATGTGGGTACATACAGGATGCTTCCCTGAATAACCCAGGAGCGGTTCATTGACCACCCCTGCTCCCGAGTTACCAAGCGTTGCAGTGTCTACCCTGAAATCCAAAACTGAAGGAAAGTGGGAGAACTGTGTAGACGTTTTGTGCATATTCTAACCTGTGGTCTGCAACCAAGTGTTTTGTGAAGGGCTTTGCCTTAGGCGTTGTGTTGATTTTCTTCACAGGTTGCTACAGTGACGGAATATGGGGCATTTATAAAAATTCCAGGCTGCAGGAAGCAAGGTTTGTTTCTCTTCTTTTGTTCAGATGGAGTTTCGTGGTGGTGTGTTTGAGCTAAGCAGTCATCCTTGGAATTAAAGACTTGCTAGCTTTTAGAAAAAGCTCAGAAAAGTGTGGGGTTTTTTTTTCTAAATGAGGAAGAAATGGAGGTTCTCGGAAAGTGTTTAGAATATGAAGGTATGTTTGTATGAATACCAAAAAGGTTCAGAGGGCTTTTTGGTAACTTCAGGATATTTCAGAGAATCATCTTAAGGTATTGAACAAACTATAGAAACTTTCTACAATTAGATAGTTTGCCCAACTTATTTCTTTTATGGTCAATATGAATGAGTAAAATAAGAAAGACTGAAATGAAGCTGAAATAAAAAATAAACCGGAAAAGCTGACTTAAAGCTCCGTCTACCTTTGCAGGAAACTTGCAAAGTCAAATAAACTGGTTTTACAAAAGCAGCAGCTTGCGGTGGATGTTCTGTCAGGTGCTGGTAGGCCCACAAATAACCCCTTCTCCACCCTCCTCTGGAAGTGCCCAGTCGCTCTCGTGCCAGTTCTAATAAAAGTTTTTGGACAGAAGTGTGGCTGCTGGGGGGAAGTTGCTTTGAGACGCAAATGGGCCCTGAAATAGGAGCCTGGACAGCAAGGTGTGTTTCCATATTTATCCTCCCTTGTGTAACCCCGTAGCCCACGTGTCATTCGTGCAAATTGAAAATACAGTTTTGGGGCTGTGTGACCTTGCAAGCACAGGAGATCAGGGCAGCCTTGGTGTTTCATGCTTTTGACCTTGCCAGCAAAGTATTGTGTCACTGATGCGTGAAATGGGCTCTTTATTCACCAGTGCTTGGGGTGGCCTCAGAGCACAGGCAGGAAGGGAGAGCTGTTAGTGCGTGCTGCGGTTTTCTGTACCAGTGCCTGATATTTTGAGTACAAAGTCATTGCTTTGGGGTCCTGCTTCTCTGAGTTAATTTGGAGCCGATCTTGATGAGCTTTTGTATATTTGATTGATGCAACTTGTCAATTCTCACCTACATAATGTACTGGGGAAAGAAATGGTTAGCTTTGCTTAGCGCAACTGCTGAATATGTTCCCTGTCTCCCAGGGCAGTGATCTCCAGAGGCTTTTGATTGACCACCCTCAGTGCACGATCAGTTAAAATCAGTTAACCAGTTAATTTTGTATCAGTTAAAAAATTTTTGAGTGCACCTCCCAATATATGTATATCTATTTATAAATTGCATACATGTACAGCTGTACTAAGTTATGTACATACTCAGAAATTAAAAAGGATGAGATAAAGATGAAACAAGCACTATTAATTTTTTTAAAAAATTATTTATTAATGGTAAAAAAATATTTTCTTCCCACACCCCAAAGGATCATCTCGCAGCCACCACACTTTGGAGACTACTGTCCTAGAGGGCAAAACTGAGATTCATTGGAGACTTGCCTTTATTTTTTTCCCTTTCTTCTCTTCTAAAACCACCACCAGGCCTTGTCCATAAGACTCACATGTCCTCCTGCCGCGTGGATAAGCCCTCAGAGATAGTAGATGTTGGAGACAAAGTATGGGTGAAGCTGATCAGAAAAGAGGTAACGTTAATTATTGTTCTTTGGCTCTGTGTAGATAAAATACACTGCGAAAACACGGGGAACTGTGCGCAGAGCCTGCATGTTCTTGTCGCTTTGTCGGCGTTTGACTGGCTCTGTTTTACAGCCAGGTGGATTCTCTTTTACCTCCAGATGTGACTTTAGGCACATTGCTTCTGTGACTTGCAACAATGCAGTTCAGAAAAAGGGACTTCATAGAAGGATTTGGCTTAAAAGCAACAAAACGCTTCTCTTTCTCCCCCTGCGCACCCCTTCGCAGCTTGTAGCACCTTAACTGTGTGATTTGGTGGCTAAATGAGCAATTTGAGAGGGTCCCAAGATAAGAGCTGATATAAACACAGGTCATTCACTCTTTTGAGGGACAGGCGAGTTCTTAGAAGAAGCTGAGATTTTTTGTTTGTTTGATTTCAAGAAAATATCAGTGGTGGTGAATTATGCCTGAGAGAAAATATAGAGGCTTTTTGTTTGTTTGATTTGAAGTAAGAGCATGATAATTTTTTTTTCCCCCTACAATATACATTGCTTTTTCTTCTGCAGAAGATGTGACAATAGGCATGTCATCTGTATTCAGAGATTACTTGGAACAAAAACTAGAGACGCTTGCTTTGGTGAGCCATGGAAACAAAGCAAGCTGCCTGTATTTTGTTGGGGTCAAGGTGGAAGCACTCAGTTCAGAGTTGCACAGGACTTGGCAATAAATGCTTTGCATTTTTTTTGAAAGAAGATAATCAGGTACAAAACAAGGACTTAATTTTGTGTGAGATCAGGGCAATGGGTTGAAAAACTTGGTCTTATTTACACACTGTAGAAGAACTATGTGAAAGACTTTACAGCTTCTTTTTAGCCATCTGTGGTGTGCTTTTCTAGAATATTGTTTGTTTGTGTAAATTTTTATTAAGCCCCTGTTTTCTTTATCTGGAACATGGTTCATAGAATCATAGGTTGGAAAAGACCCTTAAGATCATCAAGTCCAACCGTTAATCTAGCACTGCCATCCCACCACTAAACCTCGTCTGCCCAGCTTTTAAATACCTCCAGGGATGGGGACTCAACCCCTTACCTGAGCAGCCCATTCCAATGCCCGACAACCCTTTTGGGGAAGCAATTTTTCCTAATGTCCAACCTAAACCTCCGCTGGCGCAACTTGAGGCCATTTCCCCTCATCCTATCACCCGTTACCAAGGAGAAGAGACCAACCCCCACCTCGCTACAGCCTCCTGTCAGGCAGTTGTAGAGGGCGAAAAGGGCTCCCCTCAGCCTCCTCTTCTCCAGGCTTAACAACCCCAGTTCCCTCAGCCGCTCCTCATAAGCCTTGTGCTCCAGACCCCTCCCCAGCTTTGTTGCTCTCCTCTGGACATGCTCCAGCAATGCAACGTCTTTCTTGTAGTGAGGGGCCCAACACTGAATCCAGCATTCGAGGGATGGCCTCACCAGTACCCAGGACAGGGGCACAATCACTGCCCTGCTCCTGCTGGCCACACCATTCCTGATACAAGCCAGGATGCCATTGGCCTTCTTGGCCACCTGGGCACACTGCTGGCTCATATTCAGCTGGCTATCAACCAGTACCCCCAGGTCTTTTTCCAACAGGCAGCTTTCCAGCCTCTCTTCACCAAGCCTGTAGCGTTTCATGGGGTTGTTGTGACCCAAGTGCAGGACCTGGCATAACACAGGATTTTGGGTTCCTGCTGCCTTTGCTGTAGAAGCAAAGGGCAGAAGCGTGTTGGAGAGGTGGACAGCAGAAGAGTTCATTGTTAATGCCTGCAAATAACTGCATAGATGTCCTAAACAAACAAACCAGAAATACCTTCAATGGCAGCAGTGGTGAAAATGCAGAGTTGTAAGAAAGGCTTGAAAACCCCCCGAATGTACAACTTTTGCTCTTGCTTCCAAAGTGATAATGTGGCAATTGAGGACTTATTAGGATTCAGAAAAGAGTAAGCCCCTAATAGAGATACCTAAAACATTTTTAGTCTCCTAAGAGGATAGAAATGGGAAAAGGGATATAAAGTTCTTTTTCAGGATGCAAGTCGGCCAAAGTGCTGGTCTAGGGGGAACTGCCATGGGGGTGGATGGTTTGAGAATTTATAGCAAAACTTCCAAACGCACATTTTTGTCCACAGCTCTTGGGTTTGGTCATATGAAAGCAGAATGTTAATCTGAATGTGCCGATAGTTTGAGCTTATTACTGATATAGCTTCTTAAGATAAGCTGTTTTATTAGCTAGAATACTTTAAATGCAGCTACAAAATCATAAAACAAAAGCACTTTCATGTAGCATCCTTTGTGGTGCTGCTCTTTGCTAAGTAACAATTTCCTTCCTTCTCTACAGGCCTCCAGACACAGTGTGTTAATTAACATCATTGTAAAATTACTCTTCTCATTCCGTATCTTCCTCTTTCAGATGAAAGATGACAAACTGAAACTCTCCCTCTCCATGAAGGTTGTTAACCAAGGCACGGGAAAAGACCTCGATCCAAACAATGTTTCTCTTGAGTAGGTAAATCTACTGAGCAGAATATAACAGGTTGCTACTGCCTGCTTTTCCCTGCCTTTCATTCCTGGCTTTCCCGCTGTACTTGAGGGTGCGGGGGGCTCATCCTGACCCCCCAGTGATGCGCTGGCTGGCCAGAGGGCTGACTGAAGGCGCTCCCTTGGTTGTGCTGCCTAGAGGCAGGCAGGAGCTGGAGGAGGCTGCAGTGAGTTCCAGCCCTTCACACTGCAGCAGGATTTTCATTCCTGATTTGATGGCTGTGCGCTGTACTGGAAGAGCTGTTCATTCCAGCTGGGCATTTGTGGCACTTTCACATACTACAAAATCAAATCTTAACTGCTTGGCTGTTTCAGAGCTTCCTTGTCTACCTTTTTTTGCAATGTGTCTTACAGGTCAAATATAATTTATTTTCATACTGTGCAAGTATATGTGTATATTTTCACATACATAATATAGATGTTAGTATAAAGGGTGTAACTGCAGCTCCCCATGTTTGTCTGCTTCGTGTAGAGAGTGCTCAGTTAATCTCAAAAGTAGATGATGACAGGTAATAGGCTGTTAACAACGTGGTTTATACTAATGAGCAGTTGGTCATCTCCGTTCTTTGGTTTAGCTGATTAAGGGGTGCTTTTAGAGCAACATTTGAAAAAACTTGTGTTTAGATCCTGTCCACGTAAATATACAGGGTTATAGATGAGAGTGGATTGAAAATGGAACTGTTCTTCTCTTTCCAGTCAGGATGAGAGGAAAAAACGCACATTCAGAGACTATACTGGTCAGAAGATCACGCTTGAAGCTGTCTTGAACACTGTGTGCAAGAAATGCGGTTGCAAAGGTACATTCATGCAGCATTGTCGTCTTCTTTTGAAGTAGCCTTGGTCTAACCAGGTAGTGACCTGTAGATAGGATTGTACTGACACCTGTCTCATAGTATAAGGGCTGAATTTTGCTTCCACGTGTCTCTTAGAGGAGAACCGCATTTTCTGTCACTTGTTACAAAAAGGAAAGACTTAGCTGAACTCCTTTTCTAAAGGTTTGTTTCTTAGAATCACATCCCTTTGAGCTTCCTGTGAAGAACCTTCCTACCAGTACAGGTTCCCTCCTTGCAGAATTTGTGTTCACGTGTCTTGTAGCTGAGGTTTCATTCCTGTTTTGCATTTTAAGAAGTTAACATGTGCCTTCAGCAGATGATTTCATTCCGAAGAACGATCAGTGGAAATTTCTTCCCAGATCCATTGTTGGGAACATGGTGTTAGCTTGTGAGTGGTGTCTTAGAGCTGAAAACAAATGTTTGGGTTTTTTTAACTTGGTGAAACTTTTGTGTTTTGCCTGGTACAGCAATGGGAAGTTGGCTTATATGATGCCTTTTCAGTAGCTTTTTGCAAGTTGCTGAGGCATAAAGTTTTTTGTATGTGGAGCTTTTGTTGCACCCTTCTTGTCTTATGGTATTTAGCCAGAGAGTTAAATAGTTAAGCTGGAGTTAATGCTATGCTGGAGAAGGTTAATAATGAATATGATTCTCTTTAGTGGTAGATAACCATCCTTAAAATACCATTTTCATATGCCATATTCAAAATACCATTTTAAAGAATTCCCAATACCTTAAACTGGATTCTGCGTATTTCCAGTCTGCTTTTTAATGATGATGTCTACTTAGAACAGGCAGGCAGATGCTGTCTATCTGCAGTTTCCACTAAAACTGTTAGTAGGTCAACTTTGATGTCTCCAGAACCAGAATGAGCTGATTTCCTCTGCCTGTGGCTTTGGGGTCTCATTCACCAGGTGCCTATCACACCAATTTAACTCCCTTTGCCATACACTCTTCGATGCTGCTTAAGCCCTTGCACAGACACGTTATTACCAATTGCCATGTTGAGACATGAGTGTCTTAGTTGTTGCCTGACTAATCTTCCCAGAATGACCTGAGTTGCATTTGCATGTTAAACTAGCTGAAATGGTAGGACTAAAAATGTAGATTCTCTTACTGTGACTAGTAACAAAAAGATCATTGGTGGCACTTCAGGTGTCTGAAATGCAGTGGTTTAAAAAAAAATAGGGGGTGGGTTGCTCCTCAAACACTATTTTACAGGTCATTTTGCGAAGGAGTGTTTTGTGCAGCCTGGAGGTACCAAATACAGCCTCATTCCAGAAGAGGAGGAAGAGGAGGTGGCAGCAGCAGGATATGAAAGAGATAAAAAGACCAGCGTGGCCGAGGATTCTTCAAAAAAAAGGAAAAAGGTATGAGGTGCCCTACTGCTGGCCTGGAAAAGGGAGCCAGATAATTTGTTCTGTGTAGTTACATCAGTGGTTTACTGTAGCAGCATGGTAATGAGTTGCCAGTTCTGGGCTGAGAAGGTGGCTCAGTTTTGTGTGGATTCTGTAGCAAAACAGGAGTCTCCTCTGCAGATTTTTTAAGTAATTCTTATACTTTCTCCCTTTATTCCTGTTAAACTGTCTTTAAGATGGTTTTGTGCTATAATGCGCGGTCTTCAAAAGAGATTTCTCACAGTGAGAAAAGAATTTTTTGTCTTGGTCTTTGTGCGGCTCTATAGAAGTTGCTTCAGTTCCCTGGATTTCTGTGATTCTTGCCAACAGCCCTGTTTCCCCTCCTTTCTCACTGCCCTTGCCATAACACCTTTCTTTAATCTGAACTAAATGCCCTGCTGCCTTGCTACAGCGGGTATCCTGACCCAGCCAGTGCCATGTGAGCCAGGCTTATCTGCACATGCTGGGGGAAAATCCCTGGTTGTATTTGCACAAGGAGCATGCTCCATTTCCAGGCTCTAGAGCAATTTTTGCCTAAATGTCAAGAGGTAAGAAACCTTTTGTGTCCCGTGTTTGAACTCTGGCTTCAGAGCATGCTGGTGTAAAACCTGAATCCAAACCAGGAGTGTTTGGTGGTCAGTCTGTTTATACAGCAATGAGTATTGCAGCACCAGACTTCAGTAAATAAACTTTCATCAGCCCCTTCACAAGTGGCATCCAACTTATAATTACACTTCCAAAGCCCCCTTTTTATTTTTCTTTCTTTCTCTTTCCAGCCCTGTGGCCTGTCTGTATCCCTGGAGAGGGGCAACAGGCAGAAAAGGTGGTGGATTTAGTGTTTAATGTAGAGGGACAAGGATGGTGTTAGCAATTGCCTAGTGAGAACTAACTTCTGAGGGCTTTGTTCTCCCAGGCTTGCTGTGGAGTTAAACCAGTACTGGTGCAAGTAGGAGAGACTGCAGCTGCTGGCAGTAGGGAATGGTGGAGTCTGTTTTGATGGCAAGACTCAGACCAGTCCAGAGTGACTGACACTGGTAGCTGAGTCTCACCTCCAGTGACATTTTTCACTGCTAATGTGGCTTCTGGAACTTTGGTATGCTCTCAATTCAGAGAGGAGTAGCTGGGGCTGTTTGTGGGGTTGTAGGTGGGGACTGCACCAGAGTAAAGAGCCAGGTGTGTCGTGACCTTCCTTGTGTCAGCCCCTGCCCTGTTGCATGCCTGTTTCTGCCCTACAGTCAGTACACAACGAAGTGCTCAGTAGTGCTCTGGGTAGCTGCTTCAGTAGCGGGAATGGGATCTCTCTTGACTGTAGCTCCTGTTGCCTGGTTCCATCCTGAGATGTGCTTTGCTTCCCCACTACGTAGGGTCTTATTCATGAATGTCTTGGGCTTGTCTGCAGCGTGTTGTTATGCTGCGATAGAAAACACACATACTCTTGTTTCTATTCTGATCTTGGAAGCAAATTGAATGTGATTGAACCAAGTTGTCTCTCAGATCCCAGGCCAACTGCGACCCTCACCTTTCCGGACTCCAGATATCGGGTTCTCTCTTGTGTGGAGCAGTGTGAGAGCAGGCCGTCAGTAATACTGCAGCAGGGCTGGCTTCTCCCACCTTGGGTTCACTTCTCTCTAGCAGCGATGACTGTTTGTCTGGTAGAGGCTTGTGTAACTGCTATTTAGATGCTGTGGGGGAAAAATTGCACGAAGAGGTGTGCAAATAGCTCATTATCCTATCAGTGCCCATCCACCAAGGTGGGGAGTTCCTGTGGAGTCTTGCCCGGCTGAGACTACAGAATATGTGGGTTGCTGTCCTGAATTTGTTACTAATTTTTGGGGGGTCTGTGGATTAACAGCCTTCCTTTAAATCTTGCCTGTTCCTTTGATCTTCCTCCCTTCTCAAGGAGGAGATCAAAAGTTTTCAGATGTTTTCCAGTGCTGGAAAATAAAACTTTGAGCTTTTTAGAGGCAGGATGTGGGATCCTCGAAATGAATAGCTCCCTTGTTGTCTGGAGTGCCTGCTGTGATCTTGTCTGGGAGCTTCCCTGCTTGCCTGGAGCCCCACAGGGACATACACAAAGTAGAAATAGCTCAGTCTACCTCTAACAGTTGCTTTGCTGACCCCATCCCATCTGATGTTTGTAACGTAAACAGAGAGCTTGTATTTTTAAATGGATAGGGAACTGCTATCTACCAAGCATCCATTTAGTGTCATAGCGATGGTATTAACATTTCTGGTTGTTCATTGTCAACATTTTCTGTTTCCTTGATCTGATGCTTCCTTGCAGTCCCCAGGCGCTATTCACTCCCCAGACTCCTCTCCTTACAGAGATATACCGGGGTCCTCGCTCCCTTTTTTCTCAGCTTGCCTTCCCAATGGTTCCTCAGTTCCTCGCTTCCCTCCTGCCTGAGCCCCACAGCATTTACAGGAGTAAGAGACAACTGGAGGCTTCAAGTCTCTGCACTGGCGCAGGCTTCTGGTGTGACTGAGGGCACAAGTCTTTCTTGTGACAGATCACCCTGTTAGTATCCTGCACACGAGAGCACTGTCCTGTCTCCTCTAATCCCTGAGAAAATAAGCGACTTGAGGGAGAAGCGGAGATGATGCTGTCTCACCGGAGATCATTGTCTCCGAGGAGTCGCTGACAGATGTGCAGGCACGTGGTTGCGACCCTTTTGCTTTTACTCTATGGGAACACGGCAGCAAGCCTGTGCTGAGCTCCTGCTGAGAAGAAATTAACCCTTCTGATTCTCTCCTGTCTATCTTTCAAGAAAAGATCTGCAGTTTCAACACCCAGAGTAACCCCATTAATTTGAATTCTACAAAGGCGTCCCATCTTCGGCTCAGATACATTGATTAACTTACTTATCCCTGGGATAGTTTTGTGACGGTCATTGGAATTGCATACTAAATGTGACCTGTGGTGGCTTTTCAGCAGACTTTGCTGCTCTTTCTTCCATTGTGTAAAAGATTCCCAGGCAATCTGCTTGCAGATGTTGTCTCTTCATGTAAAAACCACACCTTCTTAATTGTTTGATTTGTTCAGTGACCTGTAGTCCATCAAGCCTTAGCCCACCCTCACTTGTAGCTGGTACTTGTTTTACTAGTTCTTAAATGGCATTAGCTTAGGGCACAGCTCTTCACACACTATGCTGTTCTGTTCTTGTCCTTATCTGTGCTTTTCTGAACTTTGCTGTATTTATTTAATGACCATAGATTGGATTCTTCTCATCAGCTTAATTCTGAGTGGTCCTCAAACAATGGATGCAATAATACCTTTAGATTTACGTAATTAATCTTGTTTGGAAATGAATCGAGTGCTGGAATTTCACTTTTTTCTTTTTTTTTTTTTTTTTCTTTTTCTCTAAGAATTAAAAAACCCTAGAAGGAATACTGGCACCTCTCTGGAGATGCAGAAAGACCTATATCTAGAAATCCATTCTAATTTTTCACAAGGACAGACATAAAGTCTCTGAATGAGACCATAACTCCACCGAAGGGTCTGGCGAAAAATATTTAAACTTTTTGGAGAGTTCTGCACACTCCCCTCTTATCTCAAAATCTAATACCTTTAGAAGGAATGAACTGTTGTAACATTGTTAAAGCAACTTTCCTTACAAAGGATAGGAGAGAGCCTGGTGTGCTAATATGGTCTCCTCTTTGTGTCAGCTTTTTTAAAAATAACTAGAGCAGTAGAAGAACCAGCGCTATCAGGCTGTAGCCCAGCCTATTGCTCTTCTGCATGCCAGCTCCCAATATGGGTTTTATAGATGAGAGATTTTGAAGCAAATTTGTTCTGTTTTGGTAGAATTGTAATCGCTACATAAATTGGACAGGACGTGCAAGGAATCTTTAAAGTGCAGGTCTTGATACTTGTTAGCCCTCTACATCTTTACATGGGGAGTCTGCTTGGGCAAAATCCACCCAAAATATTGACGCAAATGCAGTGTTTGCAGTTCTGGGGGAGTGCCTGGGTGTGCCTGAGTGCTGAGTTGAGCAGCCATCAACAGCCGTCAGTTCTGGAGACCAGTTTGAAGCTCAAGGGTGTAGCAGGGCTTTGCTGCTGTTGCTGGAGGCAGAAATCTGGCCTTGCAGTGCCCTCTCTATCCATAACCCAGAGAAACACTCCTGCTTGCACAACGGTGAGTCAACTGGTAACCAGCAGAGTGCTTGTCTCCCAGTACCTGGATGCTGGAGTTTAAAGAAATTTGTGGTCTAAGGATGCTGCTTGTGCAGAATGATTTCACAGCTTCCCTGCCTCCTGCTACAGAAAACATTAAACTCTTCTGTCTCTGGCTTGCTCCCTGCAGTATTTGCAGTCTGGGGTGTGCTAATGCTCTGGTGCTTGCATTACTGCACTGGAAGTACTCTTTCTGTGGTGGTGTGAGCGCTTTTGCTGTTAGAAGCCCCCCAAAAAGAGGAAATGGAGGTGGGTTTTCTGGTTTGGGATTATTTTTTTTTTCAGCCAGCACAATGTCCATGTGTGTACTTTTATTTCCCCTGTAATCCTGAAGGAACTGGCGTGACATCCTGTCCCATCTTCAGCCTTCACAGGCTGAGAAAGTTTCCCAAGCTCTGGAATGAAACTCTGTTAGTTGTTAAGGTCTTGTCAAACTTTCTCACCATGTGCACAGGCTGGAAAAGCTTGAGAAAATTCTCCTTGCTGCATCCCCTTCTCTAGAAGATTTAACTCTTTAGCACCCTCTTCTTCTAAAGACTGTTGCGACTTGCTTCTCCCTTTGTCGTGGATAGGGGACTTTGCAGTGAGTCTGGTATTGTCCCACAGGAAAACTTAGACTGTCACATTTTGGGTGACATCAATGATCATAGTGCTATTGTGGAGCTGCAAAAAACTGATACCTGCCAAGGCTCTGGTAGGTGTGGAGTGAACTCAGTCTCTTCCCAGGAGTCCCAGAGGACTCTGCTTGATGTTCAGCTCTGAGCCATGCGTTGTCTTTGTTCTTCCACCTCCCTAAAAGCCTTGTTCTGTTTCACGTTAAATAAGCTCCTAGCTCCCTTCCTTTGTTGTCCCTAATTGATAGCCTGTATTTGGTGCTACAACACGCAGTCTGTACTAAACTGATGTCTTTAGCTGGACCTTTTGTGTCTCCACTCTTATGGGAGAATGTTGTTTTTAAATGAAATGTAGACAGACTCGGCTTGTCTTCCCGTAAGCCAGTATATTAATCTTCATGGGGAAACCGCACTTGTCTGGAAGTGGCTGAAGCTAATGGAAGAAATGTCTTGTGGGGAGGAGAGGGGAACCCAGCCTCCTCTGTGCTCTCCACATTCGGACACTGCTTTTTCCCTGAGCAATTTTAAGACAATTTGCATTTCAGGGGAAGGTTGGGGGTGACACCAGAGGGCTACCAGCAACCCTGTGCCCTTGCTGTTAACACATACCTAAATACAGCATGGGCTTGGCTTTAACATGCTCACCTGCCTTGTGAGCTACCTGAGCACCTCCAAGCTTAAGCAGATGAAGCAGGGTCGGGATGTAACAGCCAGTTACTGCAGGTTTGTTTTGTTTTGGTTTTTTTTTCCCCCCTGTCTTTGCCTCATTTTTCGTGCTGGGCTCAGCAGCTGCTTCTGGCTTCTGTTTCAGACAGATGAGTGCTGGTTTCTAAGCTTGGACTCTTCTGGGTGAATGTGCACATGCTGCTGTGTCTCAGGCTTCCTTCTGAGTCTTCCTCATGTGGATGCTTTCCAACCCATTTCCAGCCAGGGTTGTTCTTTTCCCATGGGTGGGGTGGGTGTGTAACAAACAGGCCTAAGGCAGCACCGGCGGATGCCCGAGGGAGCAGGGAGTATCTCACACCGGACCCACAAAACCAGTGTCAGCACTGGGTTCAGACCTTTAGTCCCCGTGGCCAGCCCTGGATGTGTGGGAGCAGGTGGAAATACTTGCCCACACCAATCATTCTGATTTTGTACAGGTACTTCGTGTGTATCTGTGGCTGATTGCCGCTCTTCCCTTATCTAATCATGTGTTCATTTGCTCTCCCTTGGCTTAGCTTCTGGGGTGGCTGTGGGTGTCCGCAGCAGCTGACCAAGGAGGGTGGCCTCCCCGAGGGCTCGTCCTGCCTGTAGTCCTGTGACTGGCATGACCATGCCCTTGAGCTTGCTGCTGCTTTCTGCTTCCTCATGAAATGAGTGCATGGCACTAACAGCCCTGCCAAGGCAGGGGTGACTTGCAGCAAGCCTCTCCCAGTAAAACTCTCTGCATGCCCAAGGGTGGCCTCGAGGTCATTGGGGACACTCTTGGCAAACAAAATAATTGGAACTGTTTGCTTGGGGGCTCCAGGCTTCTCCCATTACACTGCCTTCTGCAGTGGAACGTGAAACACGTTTGTGTTATGTTTGGGACTGTCATTTGACCGCCGTCAGTCTCCTATTGTGCTGCTCCCCAAAGCCCGTGCGCAGCCATGCTTCGAACAAGCTGTCATTCAACCTCTTTAAATTAGGGTGGTGGTGGGAGGAAACATGGCTTTTTGTCTGGCTAACCAAGACTCCTTTTCCTGGTCTAGTGAAGTGAATGGCCTGGACTTCTCCCACCTGTTAATGTGGGCTCAGCAAACTCGTTATCTCTGCTAATGGAGAGCTCAGCCCTCCAGAGGTGGTGGCCAGCATGGGAGGCAGTGCCATGGCCATGGCTCCTTGCTCATGCTCTGCTTTCAGAGCTCACTTTGACCCCCAGCTGTGGTGCTGCTGTGCCATCTCATGCAGGGAATGTTTTTACAGACCCAGGGTGACATCCATCTACAGGAGATACGTCCAGTAAAGATAAATGAAAGTATGTGCAGCGGGAAGGGAGCTGGGCTGTGACTGGGGGATGAAACCTCATCTCGTGCAGCGAGCAGTAGCGTGTGTATTGCTGGCACCTGGCTGCATAGCTAAATTACGGAAGAGAAAATGATGTTGGATTGCAGCAAGGTTGGGGAAGATTGTGCCCAGTCTTACGGGTGCCTCAGTTGCAGAGCAGTGAGCACACATGGATCACCCGGGAAGGTGCAGCTCGCTTGCTGCAGCAGTGCTGGCCTGTGGCTTTGCCAGCTGGGTTGCCTTCCTTGCTGGTGTTGTTTAAGCCCATCGCAGGCAATCACACAGGCTTGGGCTGCCTCGCTGGCCCATCTCTGCTTCATGAAACCCTCTTCTGCTTCTTTCCTCGTGTCCTCTTTATGTCCTTGAATAGAATCAAAATTCACGTTAGCCATTTTCACAGGAAGGTCTGTCTTTGGTATTGATGTGACCATGGATGAGGTCAGTGGATCCTCCTCAGAGGCCAGTGTTGCTGGGCATGGATGGAAAGCTGGAGCCCTTACTGATCTTGGGCTTTATGTTAAGCCTGTGCAAAATATTAAAATTACTCTTTTTTGTGAGACCTCTCACCTGCATGCTGCTTTTTTTCACTTCCCAGAACCAAGGGACATTAGAGAAAATACCTCATTTTTGCAGGACAGGCATTGCTTTTTCAAAGCATCTTCCTAAAATACACCTGAAAAAAAGATCTTCAGTCTTGTTCCAAGAGTTTATCTGTGCGATGGTTTCGCAGGTTTTCAGAGAATTAGAAAGGTGAGTTGTGCTGGGATCAGATTTGGATGTTTGTTTATTTGTGCACAGGAGCCCACCACGCTGGCTGATGCCTTCTGAGCCACTTGTGTTCCTGGTACCTGGAGCACTCGTTTTGGTGCTGGCTGGCCAGCCTGCCTCTGACGCTGGCCCGCTCTGGCTGAGGGCGGTGCTGTAACAAGCCATTAGGCTGCCTGGGCGCTGGGAGGGCATGGCTGGCTCCTGAGAGCTGCCGTCAGCCCTTCTCCTCCTGCTCCTTGCTGGAAAGGGGTGAAGCACTGGGCAGAGTGGGGCTGCCAGCTGAGCTGTGTGTGTTGCCAGCACAGGCGGATCAGATCCTCTTCCCCAGTACTGCTTTCTAATTAAACGTATACAAATTGCTATACTGCATCATTAAATAGTCTTTATCTGCTTTGGGATGCTCTGCCCGATGCGATTCCAGGGGAAGGTGCTGATCTCTTGAGTAATCTCTGCTTGGTAGTTCCTGTCAGATGCCTCAAAATGGAGGGATTAGATCCCTTTCAGAGTTCCTTATGAGCTTTATTCCAGCACCAGCTGTTCTTATTCTGCATCTCCACATCAGGTCTTGAGCTCTGCGTAGCTGTTGCTTCAGGGCTTTGCAGAAACACAGCCCCAGGGGGCTCAGTGCTGCCCCTGGACTCTGCCTGTGTGCCAGGGGAAAGCTGCCAGAGCAGGAAGGGGTGCAATCTGTATTGAGATTGTGCAAAGAGTTGCTGCTTGCAGAAGGGCGCTTTCCTCATGCTGGCTCCCCTCCAGGGACGGCTGCGAGAAACTTTGACTGGCATTTCTTGGGCTTGGGCTTTCAGGCAAGGAGAAGGGCATGTTGTCGTTAGTGCTCCAGTGCATCCACGCTCATTTCCTGGCAGTCTGTGGGCTGATGATGGTGTGGGGAAGCAGGGATGGCCCTCGTGTCCAGCTGGCTATTTATAAGCCCATTTCATTGGCAAAAAGGCTTCATCCTGCCAACCTCGATTAGTAAAGAATAGCCTTAAATAATGGAGTAAGCTCTGACCGTGGAGGGATGGCAAGGACTCTCTTCTGATTTGACTAACAGTTTTCAGGCTTGGATTTACATTTTGACACCCCCTTGCTATACCCTGCCCAGTGCAGCTGTGGACCAACAGCGATGGTTAAATCCTGATTCACTGGGGCAGGAGCTGTGTACACCCTCCCTGTCGGACAGGCTCGCCCCTGTCACAGCTCGTAAGGCGCTCACTACAGAAAATGTCTTGCTGCCCTGGTGAGCACAAGTGACAGTTTTCCTGTGTGCAAGGCTTTCTATTTATTTTCCTTCATTTGCTAGGAGAAGAAGAAGAAAAAGAAGCACAAGAATAAGCCGTCCTCCGATTCGGACTCGGACAGCTCCGACTCAGACAGCGATGAGGCTCAGCTGGCCAGCAAGAGGACCAAGCACTCGGCGAAGCCCAGCAAGGCGCAGAAGAAGAAGAAGAAAAAGAAGCATAAGAAGAAGCTTCGGGATTGAGCAGGCAGGCGGGGGTACCGGCGTTGTGAGTCCCTGGTGCACACCACGAGGAGCCAGCGGAGTGGAATTGGCATGCCCCTTGCTCCAGGGACAAGGAGTTTCCTTCTCCTAAAAGTAACACTCGGCATGTGGTGTTACAGGTGGTGACTTTTATATAAGTTTTTCTGTCTTACCCTGGGCGCAGGCTGCCGTTTTCTCCCACTGGTAGGCACTCCTGCCAAAACTGGCTAATTACACCCCGTCATCGGCACCTCTCCCATCATCCCATAGCCTCATGTTTTGCTGGGTAAGCTGCCAGCACTCGGCAGCTGCCCCGGGCAGTGCGGCCCAGCCACACTGAGCCTGCATGGCATCAGCCCCGGTCCAGTTGCCTGTAAAAGGTGGAGCTGCACAGCTGTGCCCTCCCTGCCCATCCCCACACCGCGCTCGGGGACAGGGGTGGTTGTTGCTGGGCTCTGCGATGGGGCTGCGTCGTCCTGGCTGGTAACAGTACAGAGCCACTTGGCTTTGGTCCCCAAACCCTCCCCAGCCTCGCTCGTTTTGTCTGCAAACACACAGGGAGTGGAAGAGTAAGAAATGAGTGGGGGGAATGGAGATATTTTAAGTAAACATTAACTGTAGCGTGTTTGCCACCTTGGTAAGTGATGGAAAATAAGTCTCTCCAGTCTCCAGTTGTACTTTGTACCGGGTCTTTTGTAAGTTCCACACTTCATCTTGGACAGTGAAAAAATATGGCTAGCTGTGCGGGAGGGGATGTGGCCTGCGTTAAAGGGTTTTTCTGAAAGTCCTGGCTGTTTTCAGAGGTTCCCTGGGGGCTGAAGGGGGTGTGTGATGAGGTAACCCCTCTGAGAAGCCTGGTGCCTTCTGGTAAGGAGCAACTGGAGCATAAATCTTGTAACTGGAGCTGAAGGTCAGGGGGAAGGGATGGCAGAGGGCCGGGCTGTCCTGCACTGGGTCCAGGGTTGCTCTGGACTGCAGTGACCGCAGGGGAAGTCTGCCGGGAGCAGCCTGTCCCTGACGGGGCAGATGTGCCAAATGCGGGGAGCAGAGTCGCTGCCTCTGCCCTACAGGGAGGCAGGAGTGGGGCTGGTGATTGCTCGTTGGTGTAGCGGGAGGAGGACTCTGCATTGCTGGAGCCTGCCTGCCCCTTCTCCTTGTTCTTTGCCCTTTCTAGTGCTTCTTGCCCCAGTTTCCTGTGGCTGAGTCCCCCCTTTTGGGCTGGTTCCCTTCCCAAATGCAGACGCGAAGGGCTCATGACCTTGATTCCTGGCTCAGCTGCTGCCGGGTGTGCACCATCAGCTGATGCTTTGGCAGGGAGCACCTGCCTGGGTCGGTGGTGGAAAGATCGCTCCTGCTAGGATGGAGTGTGCCTGGATCCCGGATGATTGATGGCAGGGCTGCAGTGGGAGTAAATTAATATTCCCGCCAGAAAAGCATATTTCTAACCATAACCACCTCTTATTTCCACAGCTTAGAGAACCAGCTGAGGTGGGCTGCTGGGATCACTGGTGGCTTAACCCCCTGTGCTGGTCTGGGCTGGGGTAGAGTTAATTTTCTCCACAGTAGCTGGTATGGGGCTGTGGTTTGGATTTGTGCTGGAAACAGCGTTGAGAACCTTGGGATGAGTTTGTTCCTGCTGAGCAGGGCTGACACAGAGCCAAGGCCGTTTCTGCCTCTCACCCCACCGGCGTTGGGCTGGGGGGCACAAGGAGCTGGGAGGGGGCATGGCCAGGACAGCTGACCCCGACTGACCCCAGGGGTACCCCACACCGTATGACGTCACGCTCAGCACACAAAGCTGGGGAAGGAGGAGGAAGGGGGGGGACGTCTGCAGCGACAGCATTTGTCTTCCCAAGTCACCGTTCCGCAGGATGGAGCCCGGCTGTCCTGGGGATGGCTGAGCACCTGCCAGCCCATGGGGAGTGGGGAATGAATTCCTTGTGTTGCTTTGGTTGTGCACGTGGCTTTTGCTTTCCCTATTAACCTGTCTGTATCTCAACCCAGGAGTTTTCTCACTTGTACTCTTCCAATTTTTTCTCCCATCCCACCAGAGGGGAGTGAGTGGGTGGCTGTTTGGGGCTGAGCTGCCAGCTGGGGTTAAACCATGGCAGTAACCCAAGCCACCAATACAGCAATACTTCTTTTAAAGTCACTGGGACAAGGCATGAGATGAAATACATTTGTCTGCGGCTTCCCGGTGCCAGCTGAATTGGCTGTTGTCCTCTTCATCTGGCACATGGGTGGGGATTAACTTGGGAGGTGGAGTCACGTACTCAGCTCTCTTACCCTGGGACATAACGTAGGGAAGCTTTCCGTGATGGGATGTGCTGTGTAGTGCTGCATCTTTACTGGGAACCTATGCAGTGGCGATGTAATTTCTCCTGAGCACTGTAATCTTTTTGCATAAGTGGCTGTGAAGTGTGGAGCATCCTCCCCAGCAGGAATTACGGGTCTGCTCTCACCAAAACCCAACATTCCCCTTTCTGTGGAAAGGAAGGGGATCGTGACATAGCGTCTCGTTTAAATGCTTTGGTGCAAGCCTCCTCTCTAAAGGAGGCCTCAGTAACTGCTGATGTTAGAGGTTCTTCCTCTGGTGAGTCCCACGTGCTGTCCTGTCGGACAGATTTGTCGCTGTGCCAGCTGCAGTGCTGTAGTTATCCCCAGGTGGGATGGCGGCTGGGCAGGAGGAGGCCTCGCCTGCTCCCTGGAGCCCTGCTACCCCCAGCCCCTGCTGTGAGCTGGGGGAGGAAGGGGCATGGACTCCCCAGGAGCTGTGAGGGATTGGTTTGGTTGGAGTGGCCCTGGGTACTGGTGCAGCTCCTGGCTTAGCCCCAGGCTGGCCTTTGGCTGGGTTTTGCTGAGTGCGGCGCTGGGGCCTGGGGCCCTTTGGCTTGGGTGGGCTGGAGCCCAACCCTTCACGTCCCTGCAGGCAACCCCCCGCCCCGGGTGTTGGGACAGTGACTGTGAGACTGTAGAGACAGGAGGAGGCAACTTGAAAAGATGTGTTATGGAGAACAACAAACAGGGTATCATGACTTATTCCCGTACCAGTGTATTCCTACCTCTCGGACGCGTCCTGGCTACCCAAGCTCTCTGCTATTCTCCAGTCCAGCCCCCGCCAGGGTCCAGCCCCGTCGCCGGCAGCTGCGGTGCTTGCTGCGCCGGTGCAGGTTGGGCAGTGGCGGTGGGTTGGAGCTTGGCCATGTGGTGGCCCTGCCTTGGGAAGGCCACAAGCTGCCATCAGGAATGCCATCGCCAGCCATGGAGCACAGAACGGAGGCAGGCCAGCCCCAGGGACCTGCAGAGCAGCCAAATTGGCCTGCCCAGGTGGGAGTGCGGGGAGTCCCATGGCTGGTGCGAAGGGACTGTTTGGGGCAGGCGGTGTGACACGGTGCAGCCACGGCATGGATGGAGCTGGAGCCGCCTCCTGGATGCCAGCGGGGCTGTGGCTGCAGCGCTGTTTGGTGGGGATGGACCGGCACCGCCCGCCTGGGCCGCTGTGTCAGCCCGCGGCTCGGTCGGCGTGGGGCTGGTGGTTGTGGACGTCTGGGCGTCGCTCTCCTCCTCCTCCTCCTCCACCGCCACTCCTGGCTGAGCACCAGGTCATCATCGTCTTCTCCGGTGGTCTTCCTTCAACTTGGCCCCCTGTGGGGCTGCAGCTGGGGCTCTCTGTCTTTCACCAGCACTTTGTGCAAACATCCTGAGGAGGTTGGGGTCATCCCTCTTAAAGAAAGGGTTGTAGTGGAAGAGCAGCTACAAAATGCAAAGGAGGCGAGTTTAGGTGCCATCATTTGCAAGAACAAGGGCGACAGATCCGGTATCTATGCATCTGTACCAGAAAAGACAAATGTTGCTATTGAAAAGGATTCTCTGGGGCATTTTAAAGCTGAAGTTTTGGCTGGATAAAATGTTTGGGTATGGTTTTGTTAAATCATAACAACACTTGTGCGTTTGGCAATTGGGAGCAGAGCAGTATAGGATTTTCCAAGCCTAAAAATTGATGGAGAAACCCAAGTACCACTGGTTTTCAGGCACCTCAGTGTGGAATGGACATGTCGGGAATAATGCTGATGCTGCCGTGTATCTTGTCAGCATTCAGCAGATACCACAAGAAGGTTGACGGTTTTGGTGCAGCCAGGTACAGAGTGAGCACAAAACCCCCATGATATGATGGGTTCCACAGATCTAAAGTCAGCAGCAATAACCAAACCCTATTTTGTCAGCATTTCTGCTCCTTGAAATTCTGTGTAGGAGAATTCCTGAAAAAGACCTGCGAGACAAAAGCAGCCACTTGCTCCCACCCCCATCTCCTACCTTGTAAAGTCTTATTTTATCTGAACGTGAACCTCTCCCCCTGGCACATCCCGAGGGTTCTTTGGTGTGCGGAGGAACCGACGTGCCTCGCCCAGAGCAGAACCTGCTGCTGCTTGCAGCTCCGCGATGGAGGCAGATGGGAGAGAGTCACCTTCCATTCTGCAGAAGCCGTGGAGGTTAAGTTGGAGAATGAAGCCCCCCATGGACTCTGTTGCAAAGATCTTCTGGGGTCCCCTCCTCCCCAGCACTTCCTTCCTGAAGAGTTTTCCTCCGATCACGATGCAGTTTCCATCGTCGCCCCACCAGACTGAGTGGAAGCGATGGCTGCCGGTGATCTCCCAGAGCTTCCTGGGGAAGGAGCAGGCTGAAGACTGGCTGGGGGTGGCAGAGATCTCCTCCCAGAAATGACAGCTTGTGATGGGGGCCCAGGATTCATCAGGCGAACCTTGAAAGGCGTTTTCTTCTGCGAGAGACCCAGTGGCAGCATCCCAGGCTGTTCCCGTATCAGCTCCTGGATGGTCAGGAGAAGCTGAAGCCTCCCACCAACCTGGCTCCTCAGGGTTGGAGGCCAAGGATGTCCCTGGTGAAGGCGGCTCCATTTTATCTTCTTTTTTCCCAGCTTGGCTGCAATTTCCAGCCATGGCCCTTTCTCTGACTGGCCAGGCTTGGTCATGCCAGTCAGGAAAATGAAGGGCTGTGGCACCAGCTGCTGGGAAGTTCCTCAACATCACCGTGACACCTGTGTGCATCACGGTGACATCACAGCGTGGCACCCATCTGGCAACAGGAAGTGGGAGATGGAAGAAATTGCTACAAAGCCCAGTTTTCTTTTCATGGGGAGAGCTGTTCTGAGCCCAGAGTGAATCCAAGTGGATTTGCATTTGGGATGTCCTGCTGGGGCAGTGCTGCGTCCCAGTGCCCCTGGGAGCCGGTGCCCAGGGAGGGGTGGGGAAGGCTGCAGCGCTGGGCATCAAAGTGCCCCAGACCTGAGCTGTGTTTATTTTTTGGATGATATCTGCTAGGTAGCATGCTATGGACAGCAACTGGTCATCGTCAAGCTTGCAGCGCTTGTCTTTTTGTGAAATAAAACTCCTTCAAGTTCAGCAGCTCTTCTAAGCCCTTTGCAACGACGTAAGCAGCAAACCTCCGTGTGCTACGAGAGATTTTCATGGTGGCTCCCTGTCACATTCCAATGTGTTCTAAAGAAGTCATTTGCTGTTGAGATTATACTATCGCCATATATTTTTCTCATACATAAAATGAAAATAAATAGAAGTTCAACTATTTCCTTCCCGCATCCCAGTGGATTGTCTTGCACACCCCAGTTTGGAGACCGAAGTGAGGAAAGATCTGGGTGTCCTCTGCTGGAGACCATGGTACAAGCCCAGAAGTTTTCAACACCTGGTTTGGTCCAAGTGACACCCCCCTCTCTGCATTAGTGTTTTTAACACCCATGACCTCAGGGGGTTTCTGTCTGTGAACCTTGCTCAAATGAGTGTTCCCACTTTGATCGCTTCTCAATGACTTTGTGCAGACCTGGAAAGCTCTCGGATGCTATTCAAGTTCTGCATTTTCCGCTGGTTTGGGCTGGGGTAGAGTTAATTTTCTCCACAGCAGCTGGTATGGGGCTATGGTTTGGATTTGTGCTGAAAACAACGTTGAGAACCATGGGATTTGTTCATTCCTGTGAGCAGGGCTGACACAGAGCCAAGGCTGTTTCTGCCTCTCACCCCACCAGCGATGGTCTAGGGAGGGCACAAGGAGCTGGGAGGGGGCACGGCTGGGACAACTGACCCCGGGGGTACCCCATGCCGTATGATATCATGCTCAGCACGTAAAGCTGGGAGAAGGGGGGGGACGTTGGGAGCGATGGCTTCCAAGTCACCGTTCCGCAGGACGGAGCCTGGGGATGGCTGAGCACCCGCCTGCCCATGGGGAGTGGGGAATGAATTCCTTGTGTTGCTTTGGTTGTGTGCGTGGCTTTTGCTTTCCCTATTAACCTGTCTTTATCTCAGCCCAGGAATTTTCTCACTTTTACTCTTCCACTTCTCTCCCCCCTTCCACTGGGGGGGTGAGCAAGAGGCTGGGGTTAAACTCCCAACACCACCCTGACCTAGGGCGCCTGGGCTGGATTCACCCCCTCAACGCTATGGGTGAGCATGTGCCAAAAAAGCCTTTTTCCAAGTAAACTGATCACAGAGCTGTAACAATGTGGCCTTTATTAATTTTTCCATGTGGGTTTTCCCATTATTAATAAAAAAAAAAAACAACCAACCCCAAATCACATAACCACCACCCAAGCCCCGAGCAGCCCCACGAGGCGATGGGGACGGGGGCAGCAGGCAGCCCCGGCGGGTGCAGCGGGCTCCCAGGCCATGGCGAGCCGTGCCCGGCGTGGGGCGAGGACGGAGGTGATGCAGGGGTTGAATGCGGCACTGGGTGACGGGCGAGGGAGCTGGGGACGGCGTCTATGTCGCCTTCTCGTAGGTGCGGGTGGAGACGACGTTGCCCATGGTGAGTGTCTGGTGGTAGAAACGGTGATGGGGAGGTTAATTGTGCTGAGCCAGTGCTGCGCCCGGCTTGCCCTGTCCTGGGCTGAACCTCTCCGATTTAAAACCATTTCTATTTCCTTACCAGAATTAATTTCCCATCCTTCAGCTCCCGGACCAGCGATGTCTCCTTCCCCTCCCACTTCTGCACATGGATGAGTTTGCCTCCATCCAGCGTGACCAGGGACTGCAGGGAGAGAGCAAGACCTGACGTTACCCTCCTCCCTGGGGTTTCTCAGCTGTGGGGACCTTTGCCCCTCAGCGGGGACGATGCTGGGTATCCTTGTGCTCGCCCTGGAGCCCTGTGGGACTCAGGGACAGGCTGTGGGTGCCCGTCTGGCAGCACCCTGCCTGGCTTTGTCAGCCTGGCTCAGCACAGGCCCATTCCTGCTCTGGCCACCGGTTGGGTCACAGCCTTGGCTGCCCCCCAGTAACCCCACCATGGGCACCGTCACGGTGACCCTGCCCTCCCTGCCCCAGGGCCAGCACAAGGAGCCCTGCCCAGGGCCGCATCCTGCTCCAGGGCTGCCGGGATCTGATCCCGGCCGCTCCCACGCATGGCTCACTGGCACTGGTGCCGCAGGGGATCAAAAAGGCGGCGCAGGTATCGGGGCAGGTACCGGTGCTTTGAACCGGAGAGCCTGGCAAGGGTTTTTGGAGGGGCTGATCTGGCAAACACACCTCTGCTCGCCAGGGCCGCTGTTTGCACAGCCGCTGCTGTTGACTCAGCCCCGACAGCCCGGCTGGTGCCAAGGTTAGCGTGACAGCCGCTGGGCACAGCCGCGGGGCAGCACGGCGCGGGGTTGTGCTGGGGCAGGCAGCAGCACTGGCTGCCCAGTACCAACCTGCCCTGTGCCCCCCACCCAGCTCCTCGAGTGTTGGGTGCTGCCCCTCGGGTGCCTCTGCTGCTTGGGTCTGCCTGTGGCTCAGGGGTCCCATGGGTTGGGACCCTGAAACCCATGGCTTGGGTCTCCAATGGCTTGGGCACCCCCATGGCTTAGGTCTCCCCCGCAGCCCAGGTCCCCACAAGGCTCGGGTGTCCCCATGGCTCAGGGTCCACCTGAGCTCAGGTCTCCCCACTGCTCAGGTGCCCCAATAGCTTGGGTCCCCGCATGGCTTGGGTGCCCCGCAGCCAGGATCCCTGCACACCTTGGGTCTCCACTCAACTCTGGTGCCCCACAGCTCTGAACCCCACACATCCTGGGTGCCCCACGACTCGGTGCACCCCATGGCGTGGCAGACCCCACCTGACCCATCCCATGCAGCCCGTGGCTCGGGCAGCTCTCCCGGCCCCCGCTGCCCTGTTGTATGCCCTCTGGCTACCATCCGAGGGCCACCTGAAGGGCACGTCCTGGGGCTGCAGGCAGGAGCTTTGGGCACAGCTTCCACCAGCTCCAGCAGGGATGTGCCGCCCTGTATCTGCCTGGCACTGCCGCCTTGCTTGCACTCGTCCTATTTGAGCCCGTCCTTGCTTTGTGCCCAGCTTGCACTTGCTGATTTGGGGCTGGGAAGGGGAGGTTGTGTCCAACAAGCCCCAAGATCTGCCCCCCCGAAGTACCCCCTGAGCCAGGCGGGGGGCACAGGGCTGCCAGCAGCTCCATGCACAGCTTATTTAACAGTGCGTGGGACCGGCAGCTGGGAAACTGGGAAAGGGCAGGGGCTGGATCAGTCCTGCGAGGGGAAGTGCCTCTGCAGGGTGGGAGAGGCCATGAAAGAATCTCTGACCCCTCTTGAGGTGGATTTTTCCTTGCTTTTACGGGGGAGAACAGCCCAACTGGGGAGGTGTTGGCCTTCCCAGGGACCCCCAGGGGGGCACCAGCCACTGGGGAGGCATCAGCCAGGCAGGATCACCCAAACCGCTCTGCCCCTGCCTGCAGAGCTGCTTGCTTGGTCGGGCAGGCAAGGAGGGGGCTCAAAAGTGGGTGTCATGTCCCTCTCTCCCCCGGACCGGGGACAAAACACTCCACCACCCCACCATGTCCCCTTGCCTCCTCTTGAGCAAGCCCCCAGGCGGGCAGCTCAGCTGGCGTTTGCAAGCCTGGCTCTTGCACAACCTTCCCGGCAGCTCTGGCCCCGTGCTGCTCCCTGGGGGAAAAATCCTGCTGCAAAAGGGGGCGAGGAGGGGGGCTGGCTGGGTGAGATGGGGCTCAGCACCAGCTCCAGCAGACAAAGTGGCTTTACCCTTCCAAAGGCAAAAAGGATGGAGCCCCAGAGCCAAGAGCTGATG
This sequence comes from Butorides virescens, assembly GCA_017310255.1. Lineage (NCBI taxonomy): Eukaryota > Metazoa > Chordata > Aves > Pelecaniformes > Ardeidae > Butorides > Butorides virescens. The sequence goes on from JADKXX010008323.1 coordinate 45,541, forward strand.
GCTGGATCCGGTAGAGCCCACAACCCCTTTTTGGGGGTCTGATGCAGGGGGGCAGGCGCTGGGGGCTCACCTTGACGTGCCTGTCGTCCGCTGTGGTCTCATCAAACTCCTCACCCAGCTTGAAGCTGATCTCCGTGTTTTTGAAGGTGCTTTGGGTCTTCACCGTGATCTTGTCGCCCGCCACCTCGATGATGGTGGTGGGTTTGGTGAGGCTGCCTACCTGCCGGGTGGCGAAGCCCACGCCTGCGGGGTGCAAGGGTGGGGGGCTGAGGGTGCATGGAGGGGCAGGATGTGGCTGCCGTCTGCCTCCCGGTCCCTGCCAGCATCGCCCCGGAGGCTTCCTCCCCATGATGTTGGGGGGGTGAACCCCAAAGCCATTCCCCACCTGTGGTCCTAGGGGACCCCATGTGTGCCCACCACAATTTGGTGGGGAAACTGGGGCAGGAGCGGGGAGGGTGGGGGGGGAGCTGGGAACACTGCCATTGCTCGGGGATGGATCCTGCACCAGCACCCACCAGCTCCGGGGCTGGGCGGGGTAGGGGGGTGCCGGTGTCACCCCCCCACTCCCAGGCTGCTCTTAGATGGGGAGCTGCACAGGGGCTGGGGCTGCGTGATGGGGGTGCGGGGCAGGGGGGGGAGGAAGACGGCTGGAGGGGTCTGAGCAGCTCCCTGCATCGGTGGGGGTGGGGGGCATCCCGGGCTGTCCCGGGGGGGTCAGGGGAAGGACGACACCCCCTTGCCCAGCCCAAGCCCCCCAGCAGAAAGCCCCAGAGCCCCCCATAGACCATCCCACCCAGGCAGCAGCCACCCCCGCTGCCTGCAGCGCCCCCCCCCCAGCCAGAACCCCTGTGCAGGGGGGGACTCGGCCAGGCAAACTGGGGCGGGGAGGGGGGTGTAGAAAAAAAAGGGGGTGATGTCCTGATTCCAGCCTCCCCCCTCCAGCCCCCCCACTCACCCAATGCCTTCATGTACTCATCGAAATTGGTCGTCTCCACCAGCTTCCAGGTACCCACAAAGGCGTCAACCATGGCGGGGGGGTGAGAGGGGGGACACAGCCACACACGTGTAGGGGTCCCGGGGGTCCGGCCGGCTGTGAGCGTGGCACCGCGCCGCCCAGCTCCCAGCTGTCTGCCGGCCTCGCAGCCGCCTTAAATAATGTCCTCATCACATGATTGGAAAGAGCACAACCGCGCTCCAGAAATACTCCTCGGCAGCGCTGCCAGCGGCCACCTCAGCCCGGCCACCCGGCACCCACCACTGGCCACCAACCCCTGCCCAGACACCCTGGTCACGGAGGGTCAGGTCGGGTCGGGTCAAAGATGGGGAGAGCAGGGTGGGTCAATTGTGTCATGAGTTGTGTCCAGTCTCTGCACTGGCCATGCAGGGTGGCCAAAGGGTGTAGGGTGTGGGGAAACTGAGGCAGGGCAGAGCTGGGCATGGCGTGTGTGTGCCCACCCCACGGCAGCCCCAACGGGGGCGGGGGGGTAAGCGCTGCCCGTGGTCCACAGGTGGTGGGGCACAGCCAGGACACGGGGACGCCAGCCATGGCAATGTCCTTCAGGGTAGCATGTCCTGGGAACAGGGAAGCTGAGCTGGGGAAACTGAGGCACGGGAAGCAGCAAGAACCAGGGGGGGTGTGGATGAGTGGGTCTTGGGGGGGGGGGGGGGGGGGTCAGCATCCAGGAGAGTGTGGGGACATGTGTGAGCCTGTCCTGGCCCTGTGCGGGGACAGACACACACAAGTGTGCCCCCAGAGATGCTCTGTGTGGGGGACACTGGGGACAAGGACAGCCATGGGGCCCTGGGACTCGCAGGATGTCCCCCCCTCCCTGCCTCCCCTCACTTCAGGCTCCGGTGGCAGTGGGGGCCAGCGTGTCCCCCGGTCCCCTCCCAGTGTGCTGGGGCTCACCTGTGCCCGTGGGATTTGGTGTCCCCTGCCCCCCAGCTCCCTGGGGATGCACCTCCGCCTGCCCCGTCCCCAGGCAGCAGAGGGTCCCAGCGGGGGGAAGTGGGTGTCCCCGAGCCCCGTGGCTGCAGCACGTCCCCCCCCATCTTGGGGACATCGGGGTCAAAGCGTCCAGGAGGGACACGGGGACGCTTTCTCCCTCTCCCTGGCCCCAAGGTCTCATCACAGATGCCCAAAAATAGCCGGGAGCTCGTGTTCAGCCACCTCCTGCCAGCACTGCCTCCAAGTGGGACCCCCTTGCCTTGCGTCCCGGGGGGGGGACAGGCACCCCACAGGATGGGTGTCCCCTACCCTGGCTGGGACACCCCACAGGGCACAGCTCCCCAGGGAAAGATGGACAATTTATTCCCTGGACAAGTCCCCAGGGAGCAAGAGCCCCCACTCACACCCACCCACACGGCCCTGAAGGGGATGAAGAAGGCAGGGGCTGTC
>JADKXX010008324.1:0-23550 GCA_017310255.1 Butorides virescens
GCTGACAGAGACCCACCACACACATGGGTGCCCATGTGCACGAGCACCCATGTACACGGACACACATGCACCTGAACATACATGCACACGAACACACATGCACACGGCTGCCCATGCACATGGACACCCACCCACACGGACACCCACGCACACAGCCACCCATGCTGACAGAGACCCACCACGCACATGGGTGACTGCACACGTAAGCACTTGTGCACACAGACACCCACACATATGAACACACACGCAGACGGACACCCACCCACAGGAGCACCCCCACAGCCACCCACAGGAGCACCCATGAACATGGCCACCCTGCGGACGCACACACGTGCACACTGACACCCATGTGCACAACACCCACGCACACGGATGCACAAAGGTGCCCACACACGTGGGTGCTCCATGCACAGAGGCACCCATGCATGCAGACACCCGTGCACACGGGTGCCCGTGCACATGCACACCCATGGATGCCCACGCACATGGATACCCACGCACACACAACTCCACGTCCCGGCCGGGGCTGGCCCCTGCACCAAGGGATAGGCAGCCGGTGTCCTTGCCCGAGAGCCTGGGGGTGGCCAGGGCCACCCTGGGGTGCTGGACACGGGGACTGTTGGACACGGTGGCCCCGTGTGTGGCCCCCTACAGCTCTCCTGGACCCGGTCACCAGCCTGGCGGTGGCCAGAGTGGACCCGGGCTTCGGGATTTATTTGCTGGTCCCACAGCGACAGCTATAGGTGACCATCTGTGATGGAGCTGGGTCCAGCACAACGTGCAACCGCTCTGCCCAGCTCTGGCCACCAGCCAGCAAACCCCAGCCTGGGAATCCAGGCCCTGGCCTGGGCAGGATCTGGGCAACCCCATCCTTCCCGGCTTCTCGCCTCCCCCAGCCCCTCAGTGCCCGGGCAGGAGAGTGCCCATCCCACCTGCCAGCAGAAGTGGAGGTTTTGGGGAGCACGGCCGGAGCCTGGAAAAAACCGACTCCATTTCTTGCACATCCCAAAAGCACCGTAGGACGCGGCTGGCCCTGGTCATTGCTGCTTCCCCCTCCCTGGGTTTTCCCCAGGGATGTGGGGTGGGGAACCCAGGACTGCAGGCATGAGGACCCATGGGTAGCCCCAGCACGGGGGGCAGGGTGATGTGCAGGGCTGGGGATGCCCAAACCAGCATCACCCTGCTCACCCCCTCTGAAATCACCAGCATCCTCCCCAGAGGCAGAGCTGCCTCCCTCCCGCAGGGACCCAGGGCCACCCAAGAGGGTGAGTCGGGACAAGGAGCCAAGCCCCCCGCACTCCTGGGGCAGGGACCACCCTGGGGTGCTCCGATCCCTGGTGGGACCCCCGTGTGCTGGCTGCTGGAGCGGAGGGGTGGGCTGTGCTCAAGGGCTGGGGGGGCTGTTGGGGTTGTGCAGTCCTTCCCTCCCCTACCCCCCCCTTGAAAAAGGCTTCTGGATCACCCAGGAAGAAAGGCCAGGAGACAGCGGTGGTACCCAAAACATCACAGTGAACACCACACTCAGCTAGAAACAGCCGCGGGCTGCTCCTGCGGCGAGGAGAAAGCCCCCCCCCCGGCGAACCCCTGCGCTCGGCTCTGCCAAATGCCCCAGAAGAAAAATATTCCTCCCCCCTGGGGAGGCAAAAAAATCCCCCCCCCCGGGTCCTTGCCCAGGGCGTGGGTGGGAATCGCCCCTTCCTCACGGCAGGTCCCCGCCACGCGATGCTCCCCCCATGGCGGGGGGGATGACGCCCGATGGTCTCGCCGCGGTAGCACCGAGGAAAACCCAGAGGACTCTGGCCGTGCCAGGAAAGCTGGACTGATGCTCCACAGCCTCCTCTTTCCTCCGCTGGTCAGCAATGTCCCCCCCCGGGAGCGGGGTTAGGACGTGTCCTTCAGCTCGGGGCTGGGGGGCTGCGGAGGGGGCACCTCCGCCGAGGGCGACTGCATCTCCTGGGCGCTGCCTGCCAGGAGAGACGAGGATATGAGCAACCCCGGTTCCTGGCCGCCCCGCGTTGTCTCCCACCTTCCCCATCACCTACCTGCGTTCAGGGACATCTCGGCCAGTTTGAGGGGCAGGTCAGAGGGGCTGACGCCGGCTGGCGAGCCCAGGATGTCGGGCAGGGCATTGCGCCGGCCCGTTCTCCCGGAGGATGCGAAGTCCAGCACGGGTTCCACCTCGGTCATGCTAACCCTGGGGAGACACGGTCCCCTTCCCCGTCAGCACCGCTGGGCAAGGTGGCACCCAGCCCCAGGGTGGCTCTGCTCCAGGCAGGATGCCCCCGTTCAGGGTGGGCAGCATCCCCTGCCTGCAGCTGCCCGGGGAGCGGGGCTAAGCCCTGCGCAACCCCCTCTGCCCACCCTGACTGCAGGCTCCCCAGCAGTGAAGGCAGGGGCCACCCTGCCCGTGGGACTGCCCCGTCCCCAGAGTTGGCACCTTTGGGTGCTGTGACCTCCATTGCATCATGGAGGAAGGGGGGGTCCTCAGGGATCCCACTAGTACCACGCCACCCCCCGCCCCCAGCAGCCTTACCGGGCACCCTCCAGCCTGGCCTGGCGCTGCTTCTCCCCCGCTCTGCTCTCTGGTCTGGAAGTTCCCCCTCTGGGCGTCTCCCAGCCCGCGAGGGACCCCACGGGAGATGGGGGCTCCTGGCTCGGTCCCCTCTGGCTCCGACCTGGGGGGAGGCAGAGCAGGGGGTCAGCGATGGCTCCTGGGGCTGGTGCCCACGGGGTGGGAAGGAGGGAGTGGGGAGCCCTTCTGGGGGTGGGAGAGGCTGTGTCCCCATGCAGGGCACCCACAGCACCCTGGGTGATGACACCAAGATGGGCTGTGAAGGTCAGGGACTCCTCATCCCTGGTGGGCAGGCAGGAGGAGGTGGTGGCAGCAAGGGATGGAGAGCAGAGGTGGGGGGATGGAGGTGGCACCCAGCAGGGAGGCGGGACAGCAAGGGAGGCTGAGAGGGCACAGTGGGAGCAGCTGCAGTGCCATGGGACAAGGGCACGTTGTCTTCAACTTGTGGACGCCCCTGTGTCCCCTGGGGAACGGCTCTTGCTGAGCTGGGGCAGGCAGTGGCGATGCTGGGGTCCCCTCAAGCAGGTGGGGGGGGGTCTCCCAGGAAGCACCTGGCACTGGGTACCACACAGATCCCACCGGCATGGATCCGACCCCGGTGCACACCGCTGCTGGGATGTTTGCTCAGCACCAGTAAATATTTTTTACTTTTGCAGAAGGGTTTTGCAGCTGCAGGTGAGAGGTGGCACAAGGGTGGCACAGGAGCTTGCAGGGACAGGGGTGGCCTCCACCCTCCCCAAACCCACGCTACCCGCTCATGGGGCACGGGGACCCCCAAGCCATCACCCAAGCAACCCCATCCCCTCCAGGCCAGACACTGGTGGCAATGCTGGGACTGGCGTCCCCCAGCTGGTGGCAGTGGGAGCTTGTCTTGCTGTGGGGGGCATGAACTCACCAGCGTCCCCCTGGGAATCACTCTCCGGCAGAGGACGAGCCAAGGTCCCCAAGTCCTTGGGCGCAGGCGCTGTGCTGAGCGGGACAAGTGACCCCGGCTGCCTGCGAGGAGAAAAATGAATGATTAACCCGGGCGGTGATGAGTCACGGGGCGGCTGCCCTGCACGGGGCAGGACCCAGGCCCCTTTCAGGTGGGGAAACTGAGGCACGGAGCGAGGCTCGGGGGTGTGACGAGGGCAGGCTTGGCAGCCCCGCCAGCGGTGGCTGTGCCGTGGCAAAGAGCCAGCGGAGGCACGATGCTCCCTGGGCGGGTGTGCGTGCACGCGTGCACCATCTCTGGCACTCTGGAGCTGCGTGCATTTGCGTGTGCATTGGCACATGCGTGTGCATTGGCACATGTGTGTCAACTGGCACATGTGTGTGCTTGCTTGCGTGCATCACCTCGGGCTGGGCTGTTGTGCGTGAGTGTACGTGTACAGGCAGCTGGAGCTGAGCCCCAGGCTGTGCATGTGTGGTGCCCTCTGGTACACATGTGCATGCATGGTGTCCCGTGGCACACGCGTGTGCATGCTTGGCATCCCTTGGCACATGTGTGTGCATACGCGATGCATCGTAGCGCATGTCTGTGCACACACAGCACACCAGCACACGAGTGTGCACACACGGTGCACTGTAGCACATGTGTGCAAATGCCTGGCATCCCCTGGCACACGTGTGTGCATGCATAGTGTCCCATGGCACATGTATGTGCATGCATAGCACACTGGCACATGAGTGTGCACACACGGTGCACTGTAGCACATGTGTGCAAATGCCTGGCATCCCCTGGCACACGTGTGTGCATGCATAGTGTCCCATGGCACATGTTTGTGCATGCATGGCACCCCCAGCACATGTGAGTGTGCATGTGTGGCACCCTCTGGCACACACGTGTGCATGCGTGCTGCATTGTGGCACATGCATGTGCATGCATGGCATCCCCTGGCACACATGTGAGCATGCCGTGTGTCCTGCATGCACGCCAGCACACCCCTACATCAGCGTGAGGGCTCCTGCCAGCTCCTGTTAGTGCTGGAGCCGTGTCACCTTGGGGTCACAGAGTTTCTCATCACACACCACACGTTCAAGTTCATGTCCCTCATCTGGCACCGTGCGCCCCACAGCAACGCCTGCTCGGCTGGCGGAAGCCCTCGGCCCTGCAGCCCCTGCTCGGGGCACCGGGACACGGGCAGGCAGCGTGTAGCACCCGTGATGGCACCAGAGCACCCGCCGTGTCACCCTGGCAACCACTTGGGAGCAGGGGCTGGGGTGAGCCGGGGCTCACACGCCTGGCGTGCATGACGGTGTGAGCACGCGAGCGTGCACGAGCACACACGTGTGTACACTCAAGTTCTCACACACAGCCACGTGAAGCCACGCATGCACACACGCAACCACGCACACACACACACACGCGCAGGCGTGCGCGCACCGATGCGTGTACACAGGAATGCACACCTGCACACACACGCTGCACACGTACACAGACAGACAGACACACACCAACTGACTCTTGCACATCCCAGCAAGACCGGAGCCCTGCAGGGCTGGATCAAAGCTGTCTTCCCGGCAGCCCCAGCGGCTCCTGCTGGCTCAAGTGCTGGAGAACCAGGCAACCAACAGCCTTCAGGACCAGGCTGGATCCTGCCCGTCTCCTTCCTGCAGCTAAACATCTCCAAGAACACCAGGGTGCCCGGAATGCGGGCAGGGGCTACACCCTGTACGCTCACCCAGCGCACCAAAAAGCCGTGCAGCGAGATCAGGATTTTCATGCTGGCACAGACAGAAAAGCTGCTGGGACCCCAGAGGGGACCGAAACCCCTGGGAGGTTGTCACAGGGGGGTGGGGGAGGGAATCCTGAGCACTCCTGGGATGCAGCATTGGTGTCACAGGGAGCCCATCCCCCGTCCCCTGCATCCCTGGGCTCCCTGGGTCCAAGGTACCAATGCCTGCCCCACAGGCAGCAAATCCAACCCAGCACTGGGCAAATAATGTTGCATAAACTCTGGGCCTCTGCCCGGCAAGTGAAGATTTCCCCCTCTAAGCAGGGACTGTTTCTGGGAGGCTTAACATGGTCTCAGCTTAAAAAAGCTCCTGGAGTCACATGGAAGGTCCTCGGGGCCGCTGGCTCCTGCTTTAATGCCCCTAATGGGATATAGGAGGGTAGGGCAGAAATAAACCTTAATCTCTCCTGGAGATGGGCTATGGTGGAAGATACTGGGAAGAGGTGGAGGGAGGACACGGTGCTGGGACGTGTCCTGTCCCCTTGGTCAAGTCCTTTGGGAATCGAACCAGCCCCATCGCAGCAAAAGCTGTCTCTTGCTCAGAGGCCACCAGGAGACCAGAAAATGTCCTACAAGGCCATGCGCAGGTTGGGATGCCCCCGAACCTCGGGCATCTTCATGCAATGGAACATCTTCCCCACACGAGACCTCCATGGTGCTGCTGAGCCCTGAGGCTCTCGTGCCGCACGGGCGAGAACCGGCATGGGCTGAGCTGCTTGGTTTGGGCTGGGGATGCTCAGTAACATAATTTGGCAATGACAAGTTAAAGCACGAGCAGGGAAGGTGATGGTCTGGCTGAAGGCCAGTGGGTAAGATGCAAAGTGATCGTGAGATGATGGTGCAGAGAAGCAAGACTTTGCCATCCCACCGCGGCTCGGACGTGCTGTTCCCCATCACGTGCTGCTGCAGGTCCCCACCCCGTGCCCAGTGTCCAGGCTGCCCCGTGCAGGATTAGGCCTTGCCTTCAGCATCCGAGCTCCTTGCAGGGTGACCTGTTGCAGGAAGCATCTCCTGAGCCCTGTTTTGGGTGCTGCCCCACTGCTCGTCTTTAGTGTTTGGAGCCTGGGGGGCTCCCATACCTGTGGGCAGCAGGAGGAAGGGCTCCTGCCCCAGCCCCTGCTCCCTGCTCCAAAACTCCTCATCCAAGCCCAAAAAAGCCCAAATCCATGGCTTGTGAAGGAGGTGTTACAGCTGGACACCTCTACTGAGACCCAGAGCATCAGCCTTTGGAAGGAGAATGGTTTGGGGTGAGGAGCACCTGACCCCCTCTTCCTCTTCTCCCTCTTCCTCCCCCTCTACTAGCCTGGGGGCAGGGAAGCTGCAGGATGGACCCAGCCAAAGGACTGGAAACAGCCACCCCTTTCCCTGTGGCCAGCGGGCAGAGACACCGGGCGCAGGCAGCGATGGTGACGGGGCAGGGACACACTATGGCCACCCTATGCCAGATCTGGGTTTTGCCGTCAGTGGGAGGAAACCAGCCAAGGGCATCAGGAGGAGCTCGGCCCCTTCCCACAGGGTTTGGATAGGATGGGCAGCAGGGTTTGGTGGGGGGGTCTCCCCTCTGGCGTGGCATCATTCCTGCTCAAAGGTTTGACCTACTCGCACATTGCCCTGGGTATAAAAGCCCTGGAGGAAGGAAGATGCTGAATGGGCACAGAAGGGTGTGAGCCACCCTGGGGACGGAGCAGCCAAAGAGACCAAGGGTTCAGATGGGGTCAGACACCTCCCTGGGCAGCACGTCTGTGAGTCCTCCCCAGCGACCGAGGCAGGGATGTCCCCTCTAATGCAGCAACTTGGGGTGCTGGGGGGGTGGGAGGGAGCAGACCACGCTCACGGGCTCACCCGAAATAGCATCTGTGGCTGCTGCCGGAGCCAGCACCTGGAGCACGGGGACCGTGGGACATCTCGTGGTCCCCACCATGGTCACACAACACTGGCCAGCTTTGCCAAACACATTCCCCCTCCCAGGCACATGAACCAGAAATGCTCCGGGGTGTTCAGGACCGGGAAGATGTTACAGCGACGACTGTAAAGTTTTGTTAAGGATTCATTTAACCATAGTCATAAGGATTTGCTTTTCCAGCTTCAAGATGGTTGATGGGTTGTTAGCTAATTTGGAAGTGTGGGTTTGGACCATTTTATGTTCCTGTCTTTCTTTATAAGGGCCTTCTTCATGCTCGTTTAATTCAGTGTATTATGGGGTCTGTGCCACGACCCTGCCGATGACAGGCTGGGAAACGCTGCAGCCCGGCACGAGCCCTCTAAAAATCCACCAGCACGCCCACGATGTTAATATTCTTAAAAGATGATGAATGTGATGAAAAATGGGAAGGATCTACCAAAGCGTAACCGTAACGTTGAATTAAATGAGCCTTGCAAGCCAGGAAGGAAAGAGCTGCCCTGGATCAGAAAGGGATGAGAGCATCATCCAAATCAACGATGAGTCCACACGGCAGGGAAATCCAACAGGGCTTATTTAACCAGAGACCAACAGCCACCAGACAGACCAAGCAGCCCCTGGAGCCTGGAACAGCAGATGGCAATAATTAAACACAGGATAAAATCTGGAGAGCTGAGAGATCTCCCACGGAGGCAGCAGGTTTGGTCCTGGCGGTTTCATCTCCAGGGATGCGGCTGCAGGCAGCGCTGCCGGTGCCGGAGCCCGGGAGATGCTGAGCAGGCACCCACTGCCACGTAGAAATGGGCTTTGTCAGCTGCCAGCAGCCCATAAACAGCTCCCAGCATCCAGGTAAGAGGGAAGGATGGGAATAAAAATTGTCCCAAACTCATCGTCACCAGGGCAGGGGGAGAAAAAGAGCAGGGAAAAGGCCCCAGGGATGTTGGCTGGTGCAGGAATATTTAACGTAGAGATGTAGGGCGACGTGGAGAACAGGTTTTGCTTCAAGCCCAGAGCACAGGGAATTCCCAACCCAAGTGCCTCAGGATGATGATCCCTCCTGGAAGCGGTGCTGGGAGGGAAGCAGCTCCAGCGCCTGCCCAGGGGGGGATGCTGGCACCCCCCTGCCTGCCCTCGGCAGTGAAACTTCTCCAACCACAGACTTTTGTCCCTAAATCGCCAGGTTTCCAGGCAGGCTGGGAAGGTGCCTGGGCCGGCTCAGATCCTGCCTGGTCCCTTTCGTGTGAGGGTGGCACAGCACGGAGCGAAGCAGCACAGGGACCCAAGCAAACCTGTGCCCGGATGCTCGGAGCATCATCGATGTCTCACACTATTTTTTCTCCCATTTTTCCCTGGCTTCTCCCCACCGCGTGGCCCCAGCTCCTCCCCAAAGCTTTGAGGAATCGTTCCAGCAGGTTTTCAGCGAGGAGGTTACACTGGCAGCTCCCCAGATCTCTGGCCCAGCCTGAGATGGTCCAGCGCATCCCGGTACCTGTGGGGTTGGTCCCTCCACGCGATGCGTTTTCCAGCAAGCACCGTTGCCTGGAAGGCACCCAACACGTGGGCTCCCACCACCTCCCCTCACTGCTGAGCAGCGGATCTTCCTTGTTAAACTAAGGTGCTTACTGCAGTAATTCTCCTTACCCTCTAAGCCCCTTCCCGTTGTGTCCTGCTTTGCGCTTTGACCTTCCTCCCTGCTCCTGCTCTTGCACGCCCACCCGCGCAGCCTGACCCCCTTCCCATCTTCTCCACAGTTCCTGCTTGTGCTTGGATTGCCTCGTCCATCGGTCTGGGGCACAGAGAAGTGTCCTTTCCTCCCCTCCGTCACCCTGACATCCCTCTCATCATCCTGACATCCCTCTTCTCCCTTTCCCCTGCTCCCTCCCTCCCTGTTCCCCATCACTGCCCTGCAGGCGGGCAATACCAAGCTCTAGGCTCGGTCCCATCCCTGTCCATATCCCAGTCCTGAATTATTCCACCCAAACCTCTCCCTTGGTTGCAAGGATGCTTTTGAAGATCATCCTTCGCTTGCCTCTATTCACCCTGTTTCCTTTTTGCATGCTTTAGGGCTGACTTATTTTTTTAGGATTTTTTTCTCCAGCTGTAGGACTTAGAAATATCTTTTTCATGCTAAAACCTGAGATGTGTCCTAGGTAACACCAGCCTAGGCTGAATATAAACGCTTCCCATCACTGTTTCTGCAGTGGGGCTCGTCCAGGCTTGTTGGATATTGGTACCTAAATTCCTGTTCAAGGCAAAGAGACAAAATGAAGGAGTCCAAAACAGGACACTGATAATCTTCATTCCCTGTAATTCCTGAATGACGGCAGGGAGATGAGCACAAGAGGCGGGTTTTGCTGCTGAAATCCATAGGATGGAGTTGCTGGGAGGAAGGAAGGGTGCGTTATTGCTCCATCAATCCTGGCCTCCTCGTGCTTGGGGATGACGGCAGCGTTCAGCTCTCTTTAATACCCTCACGAAAGCCAGGGAAAAAAAAAAAGATCCAACCTGAGTCTCTCCAGACAGGATTCCAGGCTATTTGTATAAACTGTCACTTTGGTTTATAATGCTGCAAACGCAAATCAGAGCAAGTCCTGCTCGAGGGTGCGAGTGAAACCAGCTCGTGTGTTTGCTGACATCCCAACCCAAAGTTTCCCCAAGCATCTGCAGGGCAAACCCAAGTGCTGCCAACCCAAATTTGAGTGCCTCCAGACCTCGAGGTGCTCACCAGCGTGCCCCACATCATGGCTTGGCTTCCCCAAAGGGTAGTGACCATAGAGAAAATCCCCTTTTGATCCTGAAGACCTGGATTGGGCTGGGAAAAAGTGCTCTGGAGGACTCGGCAGTTTAATCCCAGCACAGCCCTGCTGAGCACCTGCAAGCCAGCATCTCCTGCAAGTCCATCAATGGATAAAATTGAGGTATCTTTTCCCATGGCACCAGCACACGGGGCATCCCAGGCAGATGCTGAAAGGACTGGGGAAACCTGAATGTGCAACAGCCTCTGGGCCATCCGCATTTCATTCCTGGACAAGCCTGAGTTGCTCTTATTAAAGAGCAAAGCACTAAAAGCTCAGCGGGCAGAGGCATGAGAATGTGGGCTGAGAGTGCAGCATTGCTGCCAGGCTTTGCCGGGGGCTTACCCAAAAGCTCCCAAACCCCCAGCACAGGAGAGAGGGGAGGGATAACCCCAGCTGCGTTGGCCATGGGGTGTGCATCGGGCCCCACTCACCCCGAGAGGGAATAACCACCCCGAGAGGTTATAACCGTATCCCAGGTCCTCTTCTCCATCCTCCTGGAGCCCAGGGCTCCCAGCTCAGCACACATCACTGCTTCCTATCCCACCCATTCTCCCCTGGGTTCCAAATTCTCCCCTGGAAAAGTTAGAGAGGAAAATTTTTCCTTCGCTTTGTGCTAATAACAAGCACCTCTGGCTTTTACTGTGCTATGGAGCAGGGCTCCTGTTCTCCAGCAGCTGGGAAGTGCAAGGTCCCTGTGCAAAGATGCAGGCAGGACTCGGGGAAAGCTGCTGCCGGCAGGGATGGAGCTGCTTTGCAATATGGCATCCTGGAGGAAAGGAGCTGGCAGCTCCCTCGCCGGGGTCTGACACAGGGGCTGGGCAAAGCACTGGGGTGGGAGCAGCTCTGGGACAGCAGAAAGGTCCCCTCCCTGTGCTGCAGCCACCACCGGCCCTGCCAGCCCGCCCACCCATTGGCATTAGGAAAATGAAAAGCACCCAAAAAGCCACCAGTGATATTCTGGTTGTGGCTATGTGCTGTGGGAACATGGCAAATCCTTAGGGCCAGCAGCGCTGGCAGCTCCTGGCTTCCCAGTGGCAGCGGGGAGGTGACAGCTACGTGACCCAGCTCAGCACCGCCACGCAGGAGGACTCATCCAGCATGAGCACAGCAGCAAGCGAGACCCTCACCCGCACATCGGTTTGGGTGCAGATTGGGATCACCCATTAGAGAGCAGCTCCCTAGGCTCGTGCCTGCCCCCCTGCCCACACACGAGCAGCCTGAACCACGGGCTTGTGTTCCCCTGCCCAAACCGCCCAGGCGGGAGATGCCGTCCCGCATCCCAGGGAGGGATGGAGGCTGCTCCAGCCGCTCCCAGGCCAGCCCAATGTTTGCCAGCCTGGGGGCTGTGACCTCTTCCAGGGCTTGAGAGCATCCCTGCCTACATCCCACCAGTTAATTACCTTTAATTGCCGGTGTGGTGGGAAGAGAACAGGAATATCCCCTGGGGGGTTGGGGTGCTGGGTGCTGGTGTGAGGGCTGAGCCCATCTCCCCCGCGCTCCACGCCCTGGGCCCTGCTCTCAGTCCCATCGCCTGCTTTCAGGTCCTTTGCGAGTCCAAGGGGGAAGATGCATCAGCCCCTTTCACATGGGGATGATGGAAACTACCCGCAGCCCCCACAGAGAGGGAGCTGGCACCGTGGGTAAACCAGCGCTTGCTCCCGTAGGTAAACAGGAGCTTCCCCTACCACGCGTCTCAGTTGCAGAGCAGGCGATCTAATGGGAGGTAATTACCATGATTGAGCCCTGGGTAATACAGCTCCCACCGCAACCTTTAGTTAGCTGCTCCAACGATGGCACAAACTATAATTTTGCACAATAAACGTGTCACCCACATCTAAATTGGTTTCATTCTTTAGCAGTTTCAGGCTCCCTCCTCCCCAAATGGCTTTTCATCAGCTGCTCCAGCCTGGGTGGGAGCCGACGGACGTGATCTGAGACGCTGGGGACGGGGACATCCTCGATTCTCCTGGCTGTGGGTGCGGAGTGCGTGGGTGGCGTAGGGATTTGTGCCAGGGGAAACCCGAGGAGTCGTGAGGATGCTGCAACACGGGCTGCGGGCTGCTTGGGGCAGGGGCTGGGAGATCTGCGGGGGCACAGGCTGCCAGCTGGGTGCCACCAAGCTCCTGCCAGGCTGTGCCGGGCCGGGAGCGCCGTGGGCTGGGTGACATGAGGCACCAGGCATTTCTGAAATGCCCTGGGCTCGGCTGCGCGCCGTGGGAGCCTCTTCTCCCAGTGCGAGGTCCCTTTTCTCCACCTGCCACTGGTTGGCACCAGGAGGGGACCGTGGCCCAGCTCCCAGTGTTGGGGGGTGTTTGTCTGCTCCCCGCAGCCCTGTCCTGCTGCAGTCAGGTTGGGGTGAGCAATGCCCCATGCTGCCCACCCCAGGCCACTGCGCTGGCGCTTGCACCACATCCAGGGGCCATGCAGGCCCCCCCCACCCCTCCCCTCCCCGCCACTCGCCACCTCCAGAATCCCTTTCCTTCAGATCCCTTTTTTCCACCTGCCTGGTGAATCCACAGACCAGTGCTGGGGGATACTGGTCCCACCACAACGGCTGGACCGGTCGCACCAATGATTGCCCAGCTCAGCCTGCGGGTGCATCCAGCTGGGTATGGCAGAGAGGGCAGCCGGGTGCCCCAGGGAAGCAGCACTGAATTCAGAGGAGGCTTCCCAGCTCTGCCAAAGCAGCAGGACATGTGCAGGCACCCGGCTAATTAATTTTGGGGAGCGGAGCCAGCTGACAGCTTCCCAGGCCACGTGCTGCAGCTGGTACCTCCGGCTCCCCGGGGAGCCCCCGGCATGTGCTTCTCCCCAGGTCCCTGGCAGCCAGCAGATTTTCTCCTTCCTGCTGCAAGCCATCCAAGAAGGGAGGTGGAAATCTTCCAGGGTGCCCTGCTCCCCAGGCAGCATCCCCTCAGGAGGGACCGATGGGCCTCCCCTGCGGCGAGGTGTTGCATGGAGCCAATCCAGATGTTTTCCCCCATCCCTACATGGATGCCGGTAGCACCCATAGGGATTCCCTGATGTGGTGGCTGTTGCAGCACCTTCCCTGCCACCCAGTGACACCCACCTGGCCCCTCAGGAGCTGGCGGGGAAGGGACCAAAACCCAAGGAGGGAAGAAATCTGTGCAGGCACCCTAGGATCAGAGGCACAGCTTGAAATTCCCAGCTCTGATGGAGCAGAGCCAGATCCATCGCCCCTTGGCTGAGCCCAGTGCTAGAACTGCCCACCTGAGCAGCCAAGGTCAGAGCAAGGCTGCAGCCCCATCCTCATCCTTCGCGGTGCCATGTCCCCACAGGGGACCAGAGCACCCCTTCCTGCGAGGGAGCGCAGGGCCAAGTCAGGAATGGGTGCCAGCGCTTTGCCAGCCGAACCAGGAGCTGAACCCCAAGGCGTCCCCCAAGGGTGGCTGCAACCACAGCCACCGACAGCCTCCCACGGAGCATCCCCAGCTCCCAGCCACCTCCTCCGCCTCCCCCTCTGCCCTCCCGCCCATCGCTCACCGCCTGCCTTCGGGGACACTCGGCACAGTCCCCAGGCTGGGGTTGGCACAGCCCTCCACAAGCCACCCAAGACCCCAGCAGCCCCCAGCATGGCTGGCAGGGGCCAGGCAGGGAATGGCAGTGCTTCCAAAGCTGCAAGAATCCCAACATCCAGTTTAGATCCTTGGAGGTCTCTTGCTCCAGCCCGGCACAGTCCCTGGTAGGGAACAGCTTGGGCACAGCCTCCCGGCAGCCCAGCTTGGGAAGAAATGCTGTGGCTCCTCCAATTTAAAAAAGCGAGGAGAACCTGGCTCTGCCACCACCCTTCCCCCTCCAAAACCTGCTGCTTTTTGTGGGGAGATGCTGAGCTGATAAAGGATGGAGACAGCGATTCCCCGCTCCCGGTTATATCTCCCATCTCTCCTGCCTGGCTGTGATGAGGGGGGACATCCCAGGAGGAGTCCAGGCACCCGCTGTGACAGCAAGGGTTGAGGTGTCCCTTGGTGGACAGCCCCAAGGTCATGGGCTGTCGGTATTCAGGGTGAGCACAGGACATCCTGCCTCTGTCACCCCCCTTGGTGGTCCAGTCACCCAGCCAGGGGACAGGAGCCAGCTCCAGGGACCAAAGGGACCCAATCCAAGCATCTGCAGGGGCAGCCTGCCAAAATAATGCCCTGAAGCCAGCGAGGAGGGGTTGTGCCTGGGGAAGCCCTTTCCTCCCGAGAGGATGCCACCGCCCGGGAGGAGGCACGAGATGAGCGTGGTTCCTGCACAGAGCGGTGCTCAGCCCCACACCGGGCCATCCTGGGCTCTTGCTGCCTGGGACCCCCCCCCCCAG
Organism: Butorides virescens; assembly: GCA_017310255.1. NCBI lineage: Eukaryota > Metazoa > Chordata > Aves > Pelecaniformes > Ardeidae > Butorides > Butorides virescens. Next base: position 14,309 of record JADKXX010008324.1, read on the forward strand.
CTCCCTGGGCCCAACATCATCTGGGAAGCTGAGGGCTGGAGCCGGGAGGGTCAGGGGGGGTCGGGGTAGTGGACGTGAGAACGGGGCAGGGTGGGGGGGCAGGGGATGAGGGGGCCAGGGGTGGGGTGCCAGGGTGGGACAGAGGTGCCACCGTGGGGGTTGATCTGACGTGCCCACCCTGAGATGGACAAGCCTTGCTCCATGCCTGGATGCTGCTCACCCCAATTCTCCCCCGGAGCCACCTGCCCCCGGTGGGATGGGCACAGACCCCCCCCAAGCCCTCGAGAGACACCCCGCTGCCCTGCTCAGCACCAGAGCCTGCCGCAAAGTTTCATCCCCCCAAAAGCTGTCTGTCCTCCGAGGACACGGCCATCTCCCGAGCCTCCTGCCTCCCCACCCTCCCTTTGCTCCGACGCGCTGCCATGGAGGTGCTCGGGGTGGGCACCCGCTTCCCAGGGCGGGCACCAGGTCCCCAGCACCCGTGGGCACAGGGCACCCACCGCCAGGGCCCAGGGCCTCGGTGCCACCACCCCACCTGCCCCCGCACCCCTCAGCCGCTCACCTGGGCTCTGCCGCAGCCGGTGCCAACCTCGGTACCGATGCTGATACCGGGGCCGGTGCCGATGCCGGTGTTGGTGGCGACACCGATGCTGGTGCTGATGCCGGTGCTGGCGTTGATGTCGGTGTCGGTGCTGATGTCGGTGTCGGTGCTGATGCTGATGTTGCTACCGGTGCCGGTGCTGATGCCGGTGCCGATGCTGCTGTTGCTGCCGGTGCCGGTGCCGGTGCCAGCCGCGGGGGCCGGAGCCAGGATGCTCGGCGCTCGGCAGGAGCCCCGGGGAAGCCTCCGGCTCGCAGCAGCCCTTGGGGCACCCGGGGCCGAGCCGCCGCCGCCGCCGCTCCCCGCCGCTCCCCGCCCGGCCCACGCTCCGCGCGGGGGGGGCCCCACCCGCCCCGCTCCGCCTCCCCCCGCCGCCTCCCCCCGCCGCCGGGCCCGGCCGGGGCCGCCCCCCCCCCCCCGCCGCCGGCCGGGACCCGGCCCCCCCGCTGCCGGGGCCGCCTACACCCCCCCGGGCTGGCCCCGCACTGGGTGGGTGCCCCCCGCGGGGACGCCGGCCCGCCCGGGGCTGTGTCCCCTCCGTGACATCCCCGCCCCGGGGCCCATCGCCCTCCCCCCCCTCCCCCCCAGTGCAGCTCCTGGGACTCGCCCTGGGGTGCCCGGGGAGGCCCCGCCAGCCTGGGCTGGGGGCTTGTAGCCCGGCGTGGCGAGCAGCCCCACAGGGGCCAGGAGCCCAGCTGGCCTGCTCAGAAAAATTGCAACCCCCCAAATTTCTTCTGAGTTCGGGACCCTGGCTGCAGCCCTGGGGGAAGGAGCCCCACGGCCCCAGGAGGCCCCTGCTCGCCCGCCAGGACAGCTTGGTCCCAGCCCACGCACCTCCCCGTGCATTTGTTTCAGCCAAAACCAGTTGCCAGGCTCAAAACCTTTGGAATAAAAAAAGGCAATTAAAAAATACGTGGCTGCACCTCTGCGGCATACGATGCCCGGTGTGGGGGGTGTGTGGGTGGGCTGGGACACCCTGGATCCCTGGTAAATCCACCTGGTCGTGTCACAGCCCCGTGTTTTGCCCAGCACAAGGACTGTCCTCGCTGCGGAGGGACGCTGGGCAGAGCCTGGGCACAGAGCAGATGCCGCCATCTCGGCAGCCCAGGCTGCTCCTCGCCTGGCACCAGCATCAGCTCGAGGGGGGGATGCAGCCGACACCAAGTGCGTGTGATGGGGGTTCCCCACCCGCACCCCTGAGCTGGATCAGAGGAGGGAGGGAGGGGAGAGGCAGCGATGAACAGAGCCACCCCGAGTGCGCATTAAAAGCAACTCAAATTTGCACGCAGGAGCGATATCCCACTCCCCGCTGGTGCTCTCGCCTGTGCGTGCAACAGTGAAACAGCACAATTTTGGTGAGCGGCTCCAAAACATCCCCTCTGGGCTCTCGAGGTGCACGGATCATGTCCCTGGGGCTGGGGAAGTGGGGTGCACCCGGGCAATGGAGTCCCTGCTCCCCTGGCCCTGCACCGGGGTGCTATTCCCGGCAGCAGCAGGGCTGGGGGCATGTACCCAAATTCCTGGCCAACCTCCTCTCCCTGCTGACGGCCAGGGGTGATGCTCAGCACCCGGAGCAAGGTGCCCATCCCGTCCCTTCCCCGGGGGAGCTCAGCACTGCCTGGGGCTCGTGGGGCGTGGGGAGAAGCCGGGGGCTCAGCCAGGCCCGGCAGAGGTTGCTGACCCGGGAAGGGCGACGCTGTCCTGACCTCTGCACCCGCCGGCAGGGCAAACCGGGACGTGCCTCGCCCCGCCAGGGTCGTAGAGGGACAAGAGCCATTGAAGCAGCCAGGACGTGGCTGGTCTCAGCCCGACGCTTGTCTCCGGTACCCCCATACCCCCAGCAGCTCGGGGGGGGCTGGAGCCACCCGGCCCCGCCAGCCAGCGGGAGGGACATTTATCCTGCCTGCTCGCTCACGCGTGGTGACGGGCGACTGGCAGCTCCCGCGCGGCCGGCGGGGAGGGGAGCCTTCGCCAGCCGCTATTTTTAGCTCCTCACGCTCCGTTTTCTCCTTGACTGTCTCCCCTCTCCGGAGCAGTCTCGGGCCGAGCATCGGCGATGTTTATCCTGCCTGGCACCTGATGGGATGTGACAGTGGCTGTCGCGGGCGAGGGGGATGGCTGCCACCCCCCTGCTCTGCGAGGCGGGTGGGAGCAAGGGAGGAGACATTGGGGGGACAGGGAGGGAGAGGAGGGAATCCCAGGCTGGCTGGGGAGGGTCCTGCGGAGCACCCTGGGGTGGGTCTGCCTTCCTCCAGCTCCTGGGTGCCCCCAAGGGATGCTCTGCCCTGGGAGAGCTGGGGGGAGAGCTACAGCGCGGTCCCCATTTCCACCTAGACTGAACGCTTCCCTCTGCCAGTGTGGTCCTTTGGGGATGGCTGGGCTGGGGGAGCTGGGTAAACTGAGGCACACAGGCATGGTGCCAATCCCTCCATGTTCAACCAGTACCTTGGTGGCACCGAAATAACCTCTCCGAACCTGCCAGCATCCAGGACACGGCGAGCATCAAGAGCCCCAACTCGCAGCTGAAGCTCACAAAACTCTAGGGTACAAGCCCAAGCAACACAAAAGCACGTCGGCATGGCAGCTGGGAAAGGAAAACTTATTCCCTAATCAGGCAGCACCCATTCGGTGTTGGTATCGGGCTGTGCCGCTGTGCTCGGTGCTGTACCAACACGGGAGCAAAGGTTGCTCTGCTCTCCCTCCGCTTTTTCAGCGCCTGCTCTCAGGCTTTGCGGACACTGGGATCCTCTTCGCAGAGCGCTGCCAGCAGGGTGAGCATCCCTGCTGATGGGGGACCTGACATACACTGTCCGTGCCCTCCCGAGCACCAGGCGAGCCCCTGCTTTATCCATCAGGGAGGTGAAGCCAGCAAGGTCAGCGTCCGACCGCTCCCTGCTCTGCCACCTGCTTTAAATCCCATTTTCTCCTAAAAAAAGGGGTCCAGAATAGGGAGGAAAAGGGCCCACTGCTGCTGCCAAGCTGCTTTACCCCACTTGCACACGAAGGCCATTGAAAGCCCCCGACCCTTTTAAAAAGCCCCCCAAGGACAGAGGCAGCATCCCCCTGCCCAGGGGCGCAGGAGGGGGGGAGTGGGGTGGGTTTCCACTGTTCTGCCCAGTGCTGAGGGCTCTGATCTCGGCTAAAAGTCACCTCCAAAGGAGAGCAGCACTTCGCTGTTCCTCTTTTAGATGTATCTTACAAATTTCCAGCCTGGTTAAGACCCTGATTTCTTGCTGGGTATGTAGGTGATGTGGAGGAAAGGTTATTCCTGAGCTGAGCTCACCCCTGGGCTGCGTCAGTCCTTCCGTTAAGGTGCTATTTCGGGACATGGGTCACAGGGTTTGGGGACCTGCAGGTTGTTCCCTCACTGGGAACAGGGACTTTCCATGAGCCTGGGCAGGACATGGCTTGGGGAGCGTCCTTGCATGGGGGGAACCAGCCCCGGGGCTATGGAGGTGGCTCCTGCAGGATGGATCTACAGAAAACGTGCTCAGCCCTCGACAAAAACCATCCTGGCTCTGAGATCTCGGAGGCCAAAGGCAGCGAGAGCATCTCATTGCCTGGAGGATTTAAAACAAGAGGGGAAAATGCCAGCAAACACCTCCCAGGGAGGCAATTTGTCACCAGGCAGGGTGGAGCGTCACGGCGAGACGAAAGTCTGGACCTTTCCGTGCCGCCTCGACAGGAGACGTTAAGGTCACGGCAGATAGCAATGCCCTTCCTAGGTGTCCTCTTTGCTCCGGGTACTCAGCCATCTGGATCTGAGCTTGCTGCGCCGTCCTTCGCAGGGCACATCGATCACGCAGCACCATCTCTCCCCCAGGCACGGCATGGAGGTGATGGAGGTGATGGAGATCTTCCCTGCCCTGTGCCGTGCAATCCAGCAGCCCTGGGGTGCGTGCACAGCCCAGTGCACCCCTTCCACCCTGGGGGACAGCACGTGAGCTGCTTTTCCTATTTCTGTAGGTCAAGGCAACTTGAATACCTGCAATGAGTTGTGCAGGTCTTTGCAACTCATCTGCAATTTGGCCGTTCCCAGCAGAATGGGTAAATTCAACCAAAATAATGATGTCTTTTTTTTTTTTTTCCAGCAGAAGCTCTTTCCTGCCCCAAAGGGGTGGTGGATCACGCAGCCAGATGCAGCCCCAGCCTGGGGCTCACCCTGCTGCCAGTTCACCATGGGAGCTGCGGTCCCGCCAGGGAGATGAGGTCCCCATGGAATGTGCCTCTCTCAGGGCCCAGCCATCGAAATATTCATCACCTTTGCCAACTGACAAACAGAACATGCAAATTATTTCTGGGACAAAATAGCTACAGTTCTGGAAACCACCTTTTCTATGTATTGACTCCTATATTGGCTCAAATCCGATGTTTCCAGGCAGCATCCCGGTTTGCACAGGCAGGAGGTGAGCCCAGGCAAAGTCAGGGCAGCGCAGGAGAGCTCAGAGCAACCCAGGAGGGTTGGTGGTGGGACGTGGTGGGATTTGCCTGGTTTTTGCTTTAAGAGACCAGCTCGGGGCAGCGAGATGAGCCTTTGGAAGAAAGGTGTGTTTGAGTTAACTGAGCGTAAAGAAAGCATCCCAAAAAGATGTCTTCATGGGCAAAAAAAAAGCTCAAATCTGTTGCTCATGCTCCAGTAACTTCCAGATGCCTGGTTGGGGATGCAGGGAGCCTCACAAACACCTCCTGGCTTGGGGTAGCAGGCTGGCCCTCCTGCCTGATGCTGTCCCCTGCCCGCAGAGGGGGATGCCTGCCCCCAAACCCCTGGGATTTAACTAAAACCACGAGGTTTCAGGCCCCGTTCTCCCCCAGCAGACCCTTGCCATCCGGCTGAACGCAGGGATGCTGCAAACCAGCCAAACAGCCCAAAATCACCGCAGGCAAATCAGTGGCGATGGGGCCAGCGAGTGGCCATCACCTGGTGCTACCAGCCCGGGGGGATGCGGGTGCTGCCTGCAGCCCTGCCTGCTTGCTGCCTCCACCTCCAGCAGTGAAAGGGATTTGTGCAAAGCTCCCAGCGCCCAGCCTGGGCTTTTTTTATCCCTGGCTGCTCTTACGTTGACATTCTTAGCTGTGCCACTGGCTCCAGCGCTGCTCGCTAACCCCTTTTACAGGCAGCTAAATATAGCCCAGGCAGCTAAGCAAAATCTGCTCGGCAGGGCCACGTGGGGCTCGGCAGTGCTGCCGCAGCCACGGCCGGGGTGTTGGGGTCTGCCAGTGCCGGGGGGGACAATAAGGTCCTCGCTGGTGGCATCTTTCACCCCATGGTGTCTCATCCCAGGCAAGTGTCACTGCTGCTTTGATGCTCCCAATGGCATCTCATCACTTCTCCCCACCTCGGTGGCCCCGTTCCTCTCCCACCCTGGGGTTTCCTGGGGTCCTTCCACCCAAGTTGGGATATTTTATGCTGGAGAGCATCTGGACTTTATTAGCATCCCTGATCCTACAGAAATACGGTGTAAAACCCCAGCTCGCTGCTGTGCTTAATTAAAAAAAGCTGGGCGGCTCTAGGGATCCACGTGGGTGTTGTGTGAAGCACCCAGGGCAGAGAACAAACCCAAAACCTGAGGAGGCACCCTGTGGGCTCACCTGCACCCCGCAAAGGGTCTGCAAAGGGGGGAGCACGGCTCCCACCCCATGGCACGCTCGCCCATGGGTGCAGCTTGCTTTCTGCCACTCTTGCCAAAGACAAATATTTCCGCCGCAGCCATGAACTCATTAAGGAGACACTGATCTAATTGTCTCCACGTTGGCGCTTGTGGGGGTTTCTTCTTTTTTCTTTTCTTTTTTTTTTTTTTTTTTTTTTGGTTTTAAACAGCAAGGAACGAGGCGAAAAGCTGACTGGGGAAATATAATTGGATCCCCATGGCTCATTATCCGTGTCTCCGAAATGAAGAATCGTTAAGGCTGAAAATGAACAGGCTCGAAAACCGCCTGCGTTGTACGTGGCTTTCCACGGGCATCCTGAATTTGCAATCCCCTTGGCATTGCTGTGGCTGGGATGCCCGGGTGGCACTGGGGACACCCTGTCACCCAGGGATGCTGGGAAATGCAGGTGAGGGGCTCGGGGAGGCTCGTGGTGGAGTTTGGAGGATGGCCGAGCCTTTGGCTGCTGGAAAAGCAAATTGGGGGGCTCAAACCCAGTGCTGGGGGGAGCAGCAAAGCGGAAGCCCACAGCAGCGTGGAGGCTGCAGACTGGGAATGGAAGAAGAACCAGGTCCTCCTGCTGGATGGACCAAGGACATCTTCAGATCAAGGTCTCACCCTGCTTCTTCCTCTCCTGACCTCCCGCCCCACCATCTCTGTTGACTCGGATCCCCGTGCCTCAGGGAGGACATTCAGCTCACAGTGGAGTCACCTCCTGCCCAAATTTTCCACCCCATGAGAGACCCAGCAGTTGTGACAGCGCAGAAGCTCCTGCGTGACGCTCCCATCCATCACCGGCCAGGCATCTGGCCACCGCCACGAGGAAGACAAACGGCGCCTGTCCAAAATCAGCAGGGAGATGCCGAAGCTTTTCCAGCCAGTCGCTGTGTCGGCGAGCCCAGGCTAAATCAAGCTTCAAGGACGGAGGGTGGCCAGCGTTTCTTGGTCTCACAGCCCTTCTCTCTTCTGACTGGGGGAGGCTTTGGGGGGACAACCCCAGCCTGTGGGATGACAAGCGATGGGTTTGGTGATGGCCCATTACGGAAACCACCAGCCACGTCAGCCCCGCATTGCCCCACTGGCCTTTAAGACATCTCAAACCAGCAAAAGGTCCTCAAAGAGGGTCCCAAATGCAAATCCCGATGCTCAGTGGGTTTCCCAGAAGCAATGGCAGCAGGTGGGATGCCCATCACTAGATTCAGAGGGATTTCTTGGTCTTCATAGGCTCCTCTGTTGGGCTGGTCTCAAGGCCCAATGCATTTAAGATGTATTCAGCTGCTAAGCCTGTGGTGTTGCAGGACAGGAGGGTCCTGGTAAACCAAAGGGACAAAGTAGGAGCTCAAGCACTGACGGTTCTGCAGGTGCCTGCAATGGTTCTCCTGAAAATCATCCCCTTTATTTCCACTGGGTTTGAATCCTGGCTCCCGTGACCCTGAACACCCTGCCTCTGCCCATAATTAAAGGCCAAGCAATCGCCCATTGCTAGTCCTCCCATGTCTCTGTTTATTACAGAAGAGCTTAGCAGAAAACTAATTCTCCGACTCAAAGGCATCCTTAGACAAGGGGGGAAGGAGATGCTTCAATCTCAGGACTTTTGCATTTGTCCTTCCCATCCCAGACTGGCTTTGTGCCTGTCCGCCTTCTCATGTTGGGCCTGGAAACCCCAAGAGAGGCAGTGGAGCTGAGAAAATGGGCCGCTGGCAGCCAACGGGGGTAGCTTCATTCCTGGCCTCCTTGCCTGGCCTCCCTTGCAGAACAGAAAGGGCAGGGGGACCCCCCACCCCTCCCAGAGGGGATGAGCAGCACCCTGAGACCTTGGACCAATTCTCCAAAGCACCCAAAACACAAGGCTGTGATGTGCTTGCTGGTGGCCACGGGGAAGGGTCCTGGGTGCTCTAAAAGCCCCATCCAGGAGCCGGGCCAGCCCCCAGAGTGCCGGAGGTAGGACCATCCCATGGACCAGGGGTTTGTCAAACCCAAAATCATCACGCCAAAAATGTCCCTTACGCCTTGCCTGCATTTGCCTGCACTAGACAATGCTCTGGAGGAAAGGTGCTCGATGGGTTTAGCTGGTTTTCCAAATACAGACTCGATTATTAATTATTATTAATTACTGTAATGTAGGTTTATCCATGAACAGCATCGCTTGGGCTCGGCAGGAACCCTTCTGGCTGCGCCCACGGCTAAGCTGGTATTGTCCCAGATACAGTCACATGAGATCATTTGTTTTCCTCCCAGGTCCCCAGGCGGGAGGGCATCCCTGGCAAACCACGCTTGGCCCCGCTCGCTGCTGGTCTGGTGCCACCCCCAGCCCTATAATCCCCCTGCGGCGGGCAGAAAATGGTACCCTGGCCCCTAATGAACCAGGCACCGTGGGAGGGGGAAAGAAGATGTCCCCTCGTGCCTTGGGGATGCTGAGTGATGCAGGAGAAGGAGCGGAGGGGGAGGCAGAGCAGAAGAAAGGTGTTTTATTAGGGGTATGTGGGCAGGGGTGCTCCCAGCCCTGCTGGGGAGGGGCTGGAGGCAGCCACGTGTCCCTGGGCTCTGGCAGTATCCCTCATCTCCCATTCCTCATCTTCCCCGCGTGCGGGGCGAGGTAAAACCAGCGTGTCCTTTGGTGCCTGGGGACTGTCACAGCTCTGCCACTTGTGACGTTGCTGCCTGCCTCGCTGGTCCCCGTCTGGCCCAGGGTGTGGAGGGGACGGCGAGGCGCTGATGCTGTGGGTGGTGGCGGTGGTGTGGCCTCTGCTCCCCAGCAAAAGCTGGGTGTGGGGACACCCCTGCCAGATGGGGCAGCCAGGGCCCGGTTTGGCCATCCAGGAGCGGGCAGGGACTGAGCCCAGCCACTGTCCCCACTGTCCCAGGAGTTGTGTGCACCGGCCTCATATCGGCACTGCCATCTGGTGGCATCATCAAAGGGGATGAGGGGACAGTGTGGGGAGGACTGGTCCCTCCCCAGTCCATGGAGCCGGGGGGGGGGGGGGGGGGGGGGGGG
>JADKXX010008325.1:0-13869 GCA_017310255.1 Butorides virescens
GGGATTTCTGCTCCCAGCATGCCAGCAGGCTCGCATCCCTGCCAGGCACAGGGGGACAGCAGGGACAAGGGGACAAATACCTTCCAGCCGATTTGTCCTTCCAGGGTATGAAGGACACTCCTGCTGCAGGTGTCACTGGGCTCCGATATCCAGCTGGGAAGAGATGGGAGCTGCCAGAGCCCCCACCTCCCACCCGGGGGGCTGTGCCTGGAGCCAGGCCATCGCGTCCCTGCGGCCGCTGCCAGACCCGTGCCCGCACACAGCCAGGCTGGGCAGGTCCCCAGCGCACACCCCAGCTGCCTCCTGAAAGGAGACGCAACCTGAGATCGGCTGAGATCAGCGAGCAATTTATGGGCGCTGACCTCTCCTGTTGCAGGACTGCAACCAGCCAGCAGCTTTTGGGAGCCCATAGAAGCTTAGAAAAGCTTTTTAAAATTTGTTCCAACTGCTGATCAGAGGCCAGACTCTGGAGCTTTACCTCTGGAGCGAGAAGTGTGGCACCCTCCTCTTCCTCAAGGACACAGGGGGCACCTTGGCTCCCCATCTGCCCCAGCCCTGTGCCCCCCAAAGCCTGACTGCTGCTGCATACTCATGTACTTTCCCCGCTGTCTAAATTTAGGGTCTGGAAGTGGGCTAGCACATCCCAGTTTATCTCAGCCCCTGAATTATGCATGCCAGCAGAACGCGTTGCTCTAGGCGGACGTGCCAGACTCCAGCCAGGCAGGCAGAGCAGGGAAACCCACTGCCTGCCCAGCCCCAGATCCCACCCTTGGCTCCGTGTGGGCAGGGGCCCCTCGGCCCCCCTCACCCGGGGTCTGGCCCTGCAGGGGGCGTGGGTTCAGGCTGGTGGGTGTGCTGGAGCTGGTGGGTCTGCTGGAGCTGGAAGGTGTGTTGTCAAAGGCAGCAAGAAGGGCTGCTCTAGGTGGCAAAAGAAAGACGAGGGAAAATACGGGTTCATTGCTCCATGAGATGGGAGACCTGGTGCTGCAGGACATGGGAAAGGCTAAGGAACAGAATGCCTCCTTTGCCTCTTTAGTTGCAAGACCGATCTTCAGAAATCCTAGACCCCAGAAACCACGGGGAAGGCTGGAGCAAGGCAGGCATACCCTTTGCGGAAGAGGATCAGGTCAGTGGAGATATATAGGTCCTGCTGGGATGCACCCATGAGTGCTGAGGGAGGTGGCTGATGTCATTGCGAGGTCACGCTTGACAACCTTTGACTGATCATAGGGCCTGGGAGAAGAGCCTGAAGGCTGGAAGAAAGCAAATGTTGCTCTTACCTTCAAGAGGGGCAAGGAGGACCCAGGGAACTGTGGGGCTGTCAGCCTCACCTTGATCCCTGGGAAGGTGATGGAGCAGCTAATCCTGGAAACCATTTTCAGGCACATTAAGGATGAGAAGGCTTCCACTAAGGGGGTGAGGAAAGGTGAGAGAGCTGGGACTGTTCAGCCTGGAGCAGAGGAGGCTCAGGGGGATCTCACCAATGTATATAAATACCTGAAGGGAGGGTGCAAAGAGGACGGATCCAGGCTCTTCTCAGCGGTTCCCAGTGACAGGACCAGCAGCCATGGGCACAAACTGACACACAGGAGGGTCCCTCTGAACGTCAAGAAACACTTTTTTTACTATGAGTGTGACCAAGCACTGGCACAGGTTGCCCAGGGAGGTTGTGGGGTCTCCATCCTTGGAGATATTCAAATATCATCTGGACACGGTCCTGGGTAACTGGCTCTGGGTGGCCCTGCTTGAGCAGGGGCTTGGACCAGATGAGCTCAGGAGGTCCCTGCCAGCCTCAACCATTCTGTGACTCTGAGATGGTGGTTGTGCTGGAGCTGGTGGTTGTGCCGGAGCTGGTGGAGATGCTGGACCTGCAGGGCTTGATGGCCAGGAGTAGCCCAGCACTCCGTTTTTCCTGGGCCTCAAGCACAGTCACTGACCCCACGTCTCTCCTGGGCAGCTCTCAGCAAGGTCACACCTGGCTGCACAAGCAGCGTTGAAGTGTGAAAAATCACGGGGCTTCATTAATTTCTCCTCTGGAGCCGTCAGCTGCTCCGGGGGACAGGCGTCGGTGGGGACCCGACCCGGCCTTTCCAAGGGGGTCCGGTTCGAGCACCACGCTCAAAATACCCCCGGGACCCTGAGCTGCCGCCGGAGGAGCCGCCCCCTTCCCGCGGGGGAGGCAGAGCCCCGGCGGTGCGGGCCCGGCCCCCCCAGCCCCGGAGCATCCCGGAGCCCCCGCTCCCGCCCGGGCTGACGGCGCCGCTGGGGTCCCCTCGGCGGCAAAGGGGAAGGAGGGGCCCGGGGGGGCGGGACCGGGACCCGCCCCGCACCGCCGGGGCCGCCCCGAGCTCGGCGCCCCGGGGCCAGCCCGGGCGGAGCCAGCGCGGCGGCGGGGAGCGGGGAGCGGGGAGCGGGGGCCGGCAGCAGCCGCGGCCGCACCATGGGGGCCTGCCTGGGCGTCTGCTCCCTGCTCAGCTGCGTGAGTGCCCGGCCGGGCAGCGGGGGGGGAACGGGAGGGGAGCGGGGGGGGAACGGGAGGGCAGCGGGGGGGCAGCGGGGCCGCGCCCGCTCCGAGCGCCGCAGCGGCGGGCGCGGCCCGGGGGCGGGGGACGGGGACGGGGACGGGGACGCGGACGCTGCTGCTGGGGGTCCGGGGGAGGGTCCGGGGGAGGCCCGGGGATGCGCCCCGGTACACCCGGCGGGGGGGCAGGGGAGACACGGGCCTGCTGTAGCCGGGGGAGGGGGCGGAGGAGACGGGGCGGGGGGAGTTCCAAGGGATGCAGCCCTCTGTGCCTGGGGGGATGTGGGGGACCCCCGGGGGGATGCAGCCCTCTGTGCCTGGGGGGATGCAGGGGACCCCCAGGGGTTCCAAGGGATGCAGCCCTCCGTGCCTAGGGGGATGCAGGGGACCCCCGGGGGGATGCAGCCCTCTGTGCCTGGGGGGATGCGGGGGACCCCGAGGGGTTCCAAGGGATGCGCCCCTCTGTGCCTGGGGGGACGCAGGGGACCCCGAGGGGCATGCACCCCTGCGTAGCTGGGGGGATGCAGGAGGTACCCGGAGCAGGGCATTCCACTGCACCCGGGGGTGTCCAGGGGAGACCCAGAGGGGTCACCCCAAGGAACTGTGGGGTTCATGAACGCCATGGTCAGGAGGGGCCTGGAGTTTGAGGGCACCTGGGGTTGTGCACCTGGGGATGTGGGAGGCATGGGAGGTGGGGGGTCCAGTCCCGCTGTGCCTGGGGGAGGCAGGGGCTGACATCCTGCAGCACCCACGCCCTGCCTGGTTCTCACCGCCAAGCCCCAAAGCGAGGGGCTGGGGATGGAGTAAGAGAAGGAACTGTGGTGGGGGTGCAGGTCTGCGGGTGGGGGGGCTCTGCGTGGGGTGCCGTGGCCCAGGGCGGGTGCAGGGTGTGTGGTTTGGGGTGCCGTGCCTGGTGACGCAGGGTGCGTGTTTCAGGGTGCCGTGCCCAGTGACGCAGGCAGCTGCCCGTGGCCGGCGCTGCCTTTCCTGCTGTTGCCCCACCTGCGGGCGCGGGGCCAAGGCAGGGCTACGAAACCTCCCCAGGAGCCGCCGGCCTGGAAACAGGGCTGGTTTCACAACTCGACCTCAAAGTTTTGGAGGTTTAACGACCCGGAGCTTTTGAAACATAAGATTGGACATAGGGTGGTCTGCAAGGCGTCTGTCTGTGACACACGTCCGATACCTTTCCGTATGGGCAGGTATCGGAAAAGCTGGGAGTTACTCTGGAGTGGGGCTGGGGATGTTTCTGGCCTAATTCTGGATTTTTTCCCCAAAAAACCTATTCTGGCCTAGGCGGTGGTAACGGGGTAGAGTTGCTAATAGGTTTAGTTCTGTTCCTTCCAGTGGAGCTGGTTGGCTGAAGGGATGTTTTAGCTCAATTCTGAACTGTAAAACCACAACAGGGGAAAAACCCCACCCCCAAATCCAAACAAAACCCCCAATCTTTGTATTTTAAAAAAATTTTTAATAAGGAAACATGAGCTAACTCCTTCTGGTCAGCCTGCATCATTTGACTCACAGCAGCATCAGGTTGCCAAGCCGTCTCTTCAGCACTGTCCCATTAAAACTCTACAAGTTGCTCCTGAGTGAAACTTTGCACCACACAAGAAAAATTTCCCCTTCTGTGCCTCCAGCGGTGTGCCAGACTCTGCCCACTGCTGCCACGAGCAGTGCGGTCGTCTCGAGCTGCCTTCCTTCCTTCGGGGATGGTGTTGGTGTTTGCCAGCAGGAACCTGCCCAAGCCAAAGCAAACCCCAGGGGTGTGTGCAGCCCTCCTGCGTGGTTTGGGCACCTCGTGGGGACTGTCAGCCTCCTTGTACCAATGCAAAGCCACCCGCCAGACGTGCAAGCCACCACCTTCCCAACCCCGTGCCTGACCGGGCTTGGTACTGATTAACCTGCCGGGTCGTTAATTTGACAGGAGACCGGTTGCTCGGCATTGCTTTTGGTTGACTCAGTCTCTGCATCCCTGGGTTTGCTGGGGCGAGGGCAGCTTGCAGAAGATGTGTGGTTGGGCTGGTGTAGTTGAGCTGGTGGTGTTGGGGTGCTCGTGTTGGCTTCATGTAGTTGGGTTCATGTTGCATTTCCCTGTGTTGGACTGGGTGGACAGTGCTTGTCCAGCTCCGGCCACGCTCTCCTGGTCACCAGGCAGCCCTGATGTGTGAGTCACACTGGAGGTGAGCTGGATTTAATGAGGAAGTTGATAGCGAAACTGGAGAGATTAATCTTTCATCTGCAACAGCTGAAAACCGATGCTTCCTCGTTAACCCACTGTCTCATGCTTCAGCCACTTCCCTTGGTTGGCTTTTTCCACCCTGTTGTTTGCCTATTGGCCATGTTCATACTTAGGGGCGTCTTTGAAAGTCTTTGAAAGGAGGTGTATGAGAGAGTGTCCAGTGCTGCCTTAATGTGGGACGATTTGCCTTGCTCTTAACCCATTTACTTATTAAAGAAGTCTGAATTCAAGAGGTGCCCGGGCAGGAGGTCGGGTTAGCCCACAGCACAAGGGTTCTGCTTCCTTTGCAAAGGTGTTTAGAGGGGAAGATACCCAAGAAGGGCACCAGGGGCTGGGAAAAAAGGCTCCTGGTGACATGGAACTCCCGTGTTACTGCTGCAAAAAGCAGGTCAGTGGGACGGGGCTGCCGTACCCCGTTACCTTGGCGGTTGCCTTCCTGTAGTTGCAAGAGGCTGTAAAACCTGAAATACGGCCACAGAGCTTGGCCCTGTAAGAGTTGTCCTTGAAAACAAACCTCTGGCAGGCTCCAGGGATGCTGTGGGCTCCCCAAAACCTCATACTAGAAACTACCTCGTCCACCTGCAGCTTTCCCAGAGGTCACCTGCAGGGTTTGGGGGCTGCACGTGGGGCAAGAGTTTCCCTTCAGCTCAGCCCCATCGTGGCCCTGTGGACCCCCCCTTATCCCCTTCCACCCACACTGACCCTGGGGGAAAACGTGGTACCCAAGGCTGTGCCTCCTGCAAGTCTTCAGCAATGAGGTGGGGCTGAACCCCCAAACCTAACAGCCTCCTAAACAACAACAAACCTCATGATTTTCCAGGCCAGTTTCAGTGATTTTGGGACTGGTGCTTTTTATTTCAATTGGCGCTGAAGGGAGAGGAGCTGGAGGTATTGATGCACTTAAAGTTAAGCGTGGGCTAAGGTGCTTTGTGAGGTCAGGTCAAATAATGCAGTAATTCTGCATTAAAAGGGAGTCTTGTTCTCTATTTTTTTATTAATTTGAAGGGGAAATACAGTAGTACTGGCACATTTTAAATGCATTCTTGTGCCAGTGGTGCATCTAATGAGCCTGAAAGGAAGCAATCTCTAATTGGAGGCCTTTTTTTCATGCTTTCAAGCTGAAAACATGAAGTGATGTCTCTTGAATAACTGCTGGAGAGGTGGGATGCAGGGGCTCCTCTTGCCCCCAGCTCCTGTGGGCACCCTCAGCTCAACGCAGCCTCTGGTGGAGCTGGTATGTGGGGCTGGGATGTGGGTAAAGAGGAATAAATTGGGAAGGAGGTGTTTTGTTCTCAAATAATGATGTGATTATGTTTAAAAAAGAAATTCAAAGCCACCTGTAATGATTTGGGGGCGTCAAAGTGATCACTCACGAGCATCCGTGAGCTCATCCCTCCTGAGGAGGGAGCTGTGAGTTTGATGCCCTTCTCATCCAGCAGCTCAGCATCTGGTTTTCTTTTCTGCCACGTCCCTTTTTTACAATCATTTTAGCAATAAATGTATATGTGAGTTGATACTGAGCAATAATTAATTAATATTGATTGCTGGGCATAATGAGGGTGTACCTAGCCATAATAAACACACAACACATGTGCATCCCTTCATACCAGGAGGGAGCTGGACTCTTCTTGTGCTTACAAGTGCATCTGGCCGGCTGATGCGTCTCAAGTGCAGGAGAGGAAGAGCTGTTCAAAGGGAAGAAATGAAGTATCAAAAGCAAAATAAATCAATGAAGTTAGCTTTGGACCAGAGATGGTCACAGGATTTCCTAAGAAGAAGCTGGCAGTGATAGAGGGTGACAAATGTCCAATGCTGTAAATTTTGAAATAAGTGGCTTTGGGAATGCATTTTAGCTAGAGAAAAATATATGGAAAGCAAAGCAGTAATATTTTAAACAAACTCCAAATACTTAATCCCCGTTGGTCTCTAGGCAATACCTGTGGCTGGAAGCTTGCCAGCACCTCCTTGGGGATTTCTCCTTGCTCCCTGGGCTGGTGCGTGGGATGGGGGAGGCTTGCAATGGCTTCAGTGAGGGCTTTTAAAAAAAAAAAAAAAAAAAAAAAGCCTGAAGTTTCCCTATTTTAGAGGACTTGGGATGTATTTTGCTGTAGCATTGCTTGGGCTGTCCCGAGAGCCCTGCTGTTCCCGCTCCCACCCTGGGGAGTGGGGCAGAGTTGGGAATTTAGTTTTAATTTAGGTTTTGGGTCCTTTGAGGTTTTATTTAGCACTTCAGCCCATCTCTTCATTTACATGGGGTCAGTGCTGGCTCCCGGTTCAGCGGCCAGAGGGCATCGCCGCCTGCTTTGCCTTGATGCAAGATGTTGGTTTCACTTCCCCAACCAACCCCGATAATTCCCAAGAGTGCAGCAGCCTCAATGCAAACCCCAGAGACACCTTATTCCCCAATTTTTTTGCCCAAATATTTAACATGGGACCTTCTGCTCACATGACGCTGTGGATTAGTGACCCAGCAGTGACAGGCCATCCCAAAAAACTTCTCCCATTCTCTTGCCTGAAAATGCCCTTATTTATTCTTCAACTTCACCCTCTTTTGGACAAATAGAAGTTTCAGGATGTGGCAGCGAGCTGGGAGATCCCGGGGCTGGGGCAGGTGATTAAGAGGCTGAAAATCTTCCCCATCTGGATCAGGAATGCCACTGTCAGGGCTGGCTATGGCCATATCCTGTGTTTCTGCCCCATCATGGGCTTTAAAAGCTGCTACGCAAAACCCCTGCAGTGGTTCTTCCTCTAAGGCAAATGACTGGGGCACTCCCAAACTTTGTAGGTATTAAATAGGCGGGTAAATATCCAGCTTGTGGGATGAGCTGCTGAGAACGGTGTATACCAGCTCAGCCCAGCCCAACTGCTGGGATGCAAACAGCATCTCCTGAACACTTCTCTGGTGATGGCTTGGAGAAGCCAGGGAAGTCTAGGAATCACAGTTCAATTCCTTTTTTTCCCTGCAAGCCTGATTCTGCACAGTTTTGCCAATGTTTTGCTAAATTGGGTTTTCTTTAGCTGGGGTTTCCCTGGTTGCCCACTCTGCACCCAGCTCTGGCACAGCAAGGAGTGAGGGTGCACCCAGCGGTGCTGCCGATGCTGGATTTTGGGAAGCCAGGACCCACCGAGGACTCCCAAGGGTGCTGTGCCTCAGATTCCCCATGTGTAAAATGGCCTTTGGGGAGGGGAAAGACAGCAGAACATGTTTCCCCATAGCGCTGATATCTGTGTTTTCCCCATCCCCTATTAGACTGAAAAGGCAGCCTTAAATTAATTTGCAAACTCCTTTTATTTGAAAGGAGGCTCCTGCAGGACAATGCTTTGTTTTGACCGGAGCCCTTTTCCGCATGCAATTGCTGGGGAGCAAAAAAGAAGATGAGGGTGTCTACAGGACTTGGTGCCATTTTCCAAGTTGGTTGGTTATTGCAGTGAACCTGTTCCTGCAGCTCTTTCGGTTTTCAGCGTCTTTTTTGGAGGGGTTTGGGGCCATTTCCATGAGGTCCCGTGGGGTGTGGGATGCGGTGGTGGCTGGCAAGAAGCTCGGAGCAAAGCCCCCAGCCTGGGCACATGTTTTGGGGCCAGTTTCGACCCCTCCGACATGGGGATGCTCTCATTGCAGGCATCCTGTCTCTGTGGCTCCGCGCCATGCCTGCTCTGCGGCTGCTGCCCCTCGGCCAAGAACTCCACTGTCTCCCGCCTCCTCTTCACCTTCTTCCTCTTCCTCGGCACCCTTGTGTCCATCATTATGATAATCCCCGGCGTGGAGAAGGAGCTGCACAAGGTAAATAACTCACAGGGGTCCTTGGGCTTGATTGCCGCGGGGAAGAGGTTTAGCTTGTGGTGGGTATGGGAGGCTGAATCAGAAAGTGAATTTTTGGGTCATGATGTTGCTTCTGTTCCTTTTTTTTCTGAGCATCTTGCTGGGAGAGGATGTTTTTAATCCCAGTTTTCCATGGAGGGGATGATCCAGTAGGATAATTTCATGCATTGTTTCTCAGATGTCTCCCAGGACAGTTTCCTGCATCCCATTTTTGGGGGTTCAACTGGCCAAGTGACTTGCAAGTCATGGTTGTGGGAGCTGAGGTCTGCCAGCCAAGCTAACACAAAGGCTGGGCCAGGCTTTTGGGGAAATGCTGGTTTCATCCCAGCTTCCCACTGACCTGCAGGGTGGCTTTATCTGTGTCACTCCACCGCTGTCCCCGAGCAGGCCAACCGCTGGCTTTACGGGTGGCATCGGAGCAGTCATGGGCTGGCCCATCTTTGGTGGCACCAGGGCTCGCGGTGGGTGCAGAATGCTGGGGTGATGCTCACCCTCCCATTGCCTTTGCAGCTTCCTGGCTTTTGTGAAGGCAGTGGGTCGGTCCTGGGGGTCCAGACCCACGTCGACTGTGGCAGCTTCCTGGGCCACAAAGCCGTGTACCGCATGGGCTTCGCCATGGCTGCCTTCTTCTTCCTCTTTGCCTTGATCATGGTGTGCGTGCGCAGCAGCAAGGACCCGCGAGCTGCCGTGCAGAACGGGTGAGCACTTGTCCCTGGGGTGGGGGGTGCTGGGGTGGGGCAGACCCCCCCTTCCCTGCTGGGTTCCCGCTTGCAGACTGTGCCTTCTCTCTCCTCCTGCAGCTTCTGGTTCTTCAAGTTCCTGGTGCTGGTGGGAATCACGGTGGGGGCCTTCTACATCCCCGACGGTGCCTTCACCTCAGGTGAGGAGCTGCCCCTGGTGTCCTCCGCATTTCTGGGCTAAACCCTAGCGCAGGATCAAACCTGGCTGTGGGCCCCTGCCATTGCACATTTCCTGTTTTCCCTGCTCTTAACTGGTTTTTCTTTTCTCCTCAAGTCTGGTTTTACTTTGGTGTGGTTGGCTCCTTCCTCTTCATACTGATCCAGCTCATCCTCCTCATTGACTTTGCCCACTCCTGGAGCCAGCTGTGGCTGCGCAACGCGGACGAGGGCAACGCCAAGGGCTGGTACGCAGGTTGGTATGGCTGGCACCGCTGAGGGTTTTGGGATGGGGAAGCTCATCCTGGGGCAAGGTGA
Source organism: Butorides virescens (assembly GCA_017310255.1). Lineage (NCBI taxonomy): Eukaryota > Metazoa > Chordata > Aves > Pelecaniformes > Ardeidae > Butorides > Butorides virescens. Next base: position 9,792 of record JADKXX010008325.1, read on the forward strand.
CACTGAGCTGGAGGGGACTCCGGGCTCTGCTCCAGCCTCTTTCCTTTTTGCTTTCTCCCCCAGCCCTTTGCATCGTCACCTTCATCTTCTATGCCACCTCCATTGCGGCCATAGTGCTGCTCTATGTCTACTACACCAAGCCCCAGGGCTGCACAGAGGGCAAGGTCCTCATCAGCATCAACCTCATCCTCTGCCTCATTATCTCTGCCGTGTCCATCCTGCCCAAGATCCAGGTGAGGTGGTGGGGGCACCTGGGAGGCTGGTGGCCATGTCACCGCGGGGTACAGGACCAGTCCTGAGTACCCGCCGTTGCGTTTGCAGGATGCTCAGCCGCACTCGGGGCTGCTGCAGGCGTCCCTCATCACCCTCTACACCATCTACGTCACCTGGTCCGCCCTGGCCAATGTACCAAGTAAGCAGGATGCGGCCTCGGGCTCAGGAAGGGGTTGCCTGGGGTTCACACACTGGGGTGGGTGCTTTGCCCCCCTGGGTCTCTGGGGGCTGGGGAAAGGTGACGAACCTCCTGCGTGTCCCCCCCAGCCCAGACCTGTAACCCCACGCTGCTGGTGAGGAACAGCACTGGCTCGGCGATGGCCACACAGCCTCTGACTACCTGGTGGGACGCCCCGAGCATCGTGGGGCTGATAATCTTCATCCTCTGCACCCTCTTCATCAGGTGAGGACTTGGCTTGTGTCCTGGGGACTGGCACTGTCCCTCTGCTGCCCGGAGCAGAGAGGCATGGGATAGCTTTTAGGGAAAGGCAATGCTGGATGGGAGGTTGCAGCTTGGTCCACAGGGATTTTGTCACGAAGTGCCTCTTGCAAAGCCATCCCTGTCCCCAGGGACACAGGCAGGCTGCTCTGCAGAGCTGTGGCCACAGCTTTTAGGGTTTCCACACAAGTTGCATCCCCCAAACTGCCCTGCCCATCCCGGGAGGGGTGCTGAGCTCAGGCTGGGGGGCAGCCGAGGAGGCAGCGGGCAGGCAGCCCTGAGCCTGCCCTCCCTCTGCCCGCAGCGTCCGCTCCTCGGACCATCCGCAGGTCAACAAGCTGATGCTGACGGAGGAAAGCGTGGCCGGGGCAGGCAGCGAGGCGGCGGCCATGGAGAGCGGGCTGCGCCGTGCCTACGACAACGAGCAGGATGGCGTGTCCTACAACTACACCTTCTTCCACCTCTGCCTTCTCCTCGCTGCCCTCTACATCATGATGACGCTCACCAACTGGTACAGGTGGGCAGAGCTCCCGTGGGGACCTGGGGCTGTCCCCCTTCTGCTGCGTCCCCTTCTCCTGGCGTCCTCCCTGCTCTCGCCCCGGGCACAGCTGTTTGCCAAGATGCATCCATGTGCAGGCCCACTTAACATGCAAATCAGCGTTAATTATTTTTAGGAGGCGTAGGGCTGCCAGCTCCCCGCTGCAGCATCCTCCGCTGCAGCCCGGGATCCCTTGGGACATGGGGGGAGCGGGGCCCCAGCTCCTGGGGTGCTGTAGGCTGCAGCACCGGGATTGCGTCCCCTGGGCAAGTGTCGGGGACCTGCGTGGCTGCAGGGGGGTGCGTGGCTGCAGGCACAGGGCTCCTCGCTCTCTCCTCCATGCCCTTTGCATTGCAGCCATAGCTCGGCGCTCACAGCCTCCGTGTCCCCCCCCCCCCCCCAGCGCGGTTGCTGCCTGCCGTGGTTTGGGTGCGCAGGGGGATGCCACCCCGCCAGCACAGCGCCGTGATGGGTGCCACCCGCTTGTTTGCTCTTTCAGGCCAGATGAGAGCTTGCGGGTGCTGACGAGCCCCTGGACAGCCGTGTGGGTCAAGATCTGCTCCAGCTGGGCTGGGCTCCTGCTCTACCTCTGGACGTTGGTGGCTCCACTGGTGCTGCCGGACCGGGACTTCAGCTAAGGTGGCCCTGGGCATCCTGCTGCCGGGTCGGAGCCATCGTGGCCTTGTCCCTTGAGGCCGGGGACAGCCCCAGCTCTGCCTTAGCCTCGGGTTCTGTGCACAGGAGCGGCTGTGCTGGGCTGTGCCTTCTCGCAGGTCTTCTGCTCTAATTTGAAAGGGATGAAGTGCCAAGCAGGGAAAATCAGCAAGGGCTGAGAAAGACTTGAGGATGTTTTTAAAGCACTTAACCGTCTCCGTGTTTGTCTAGTGCCTTTGGTGATGCCTCCATACCCTCTTCTAGTGGAGACCACTGCCTTGCCTCAGGGGGGGTTTGGTTTTCACCAGCTGCTGTTGTCTCGCTTGGTGCCCCGGGACCGCGGTGCCTTTCGGAGGGGCTCTGGGGACCGGCTGTGTGTCGGGACCTGGGCACTGGCCGCTGTTGCCTCCCCAGACAGCCTGGAAAAACTGAACCTCGGGGATCTGTGGCTGGAGGCAAACACCCCACTGCATCCCCCCAGCCTCGGCGGTTGCTCCGGCTCCTCCAGGGCTCTCCTGGCCAGCCTCCCCCGTGGGGGGGACATGTCCCTGGTCCTCCTCACCGTGTGAGTCAGGTTTCCCCCGGCTGTGCTGGCCCCAGCGCCTTGCCCTGTGTTAATAAAGTCTCGTTTGGAATAGACCTGGCAGCTTTGTCTTTCTGGGGTCTTTCGTGACATGTGTGGGAGGGGGATGCAGTAACCAGCCCCAAGGCCGGGCTGGGGGCACAGCTGGCTGCTCCGTGCAGCGATTTGGGGCACAGCAGCGTGGAGCCCTGGGCCCTGCTGCCAACCCCCGGCACCCCAAAAGCCACTGCTGGATGTGGGTGGGGGGCACCGTTGCCTGCAGGGGGGGATGTGGTGGTAAGCCAAGCGGGATGCACAGCGGGGGGGGCTGCACGCCATAAAGGGGTGCCCACGGTAGAGGGGTGCCCGCCGTGCCCGGGGGCGGTCACCACGGTGGGGCACACACCGTGCTGGGGCGGGGTGCGTGGCGTGCTGGGCTGTGTCCCATGCAGGGGTGCAGCCGGGGGGGGGGGTGCACGCTGCGGCAGGGGGTCCCTGTCCTGCAGCGGCTTCGGAGGGAGAGGGGCGCCGCTCGCCCACCCCAGCCGGGGCTCCCCGGGGAGGGGGCTCGGGGCTCAGCCCGGCACCGCGGCCCGGCCCGCATGGAGGGGGCGGGCGGGGGCACCGGGCGGCGGGGCCGGGGGCGGGAGCCGGCGGGGCGGGGCCGAGAGGGGCGGGGCCTGGACCGGGGGCGGGGCCGGGGCCGGGGGGGCGGGGCCGGGGCGGCTCAGCCGGGGCCGCCTGGCAGCCACGAGATGGTGCTGGCAGCACGCGCTGCGGCTGCGCCCTGCGCCCGGCACCCGGCACCCCGCACCCCTCAGCCCTCAGCCCGCACCCCTCAGCCTGCACCCCGCACCCCTCAGCCTGCACCCCGCACCCCTTGGTCTGCACCCCACACCCCGCAGCCCTCAGCCTGCACCCCTCGGCCTTCATCCTGCATCCCTCAGCCTTCATCCCACACCCCTAAGTCTGCACCCCTCAGCCTTCATCCTGCACCCCTCAGCCTGCACCCCTCAGCCTGCATCCCTCAGCCTGCACGCCGCGCCTCTCAGCCTGCACTCCGCACCCCTTGGCCTGCACCCCACACCCCTCAGCCTTCATCCCACACCCCTAAGTCTCCACCCCGCACCCCTCAGCCTGCACCCCTCAGCCTGCCTCCTGCCTCCTGCATCCCTCAGCCCGCACCCTGCATCGTGCATCCTACACTCTGTGTCCTGCACCTTGCACCCTGTGTCCTGGCAGCCTGTACTCTTCACGTTGCATCCTGTGCTCTGCACCCTTCATCCTGCGCTCTGCACCCTTCATCCTGTGCTCTGCACTCTTCATCCTGCGCTCTGCACCCTTCATCCTGTGCTCTGCACCCTTCATCCTGCGCTCTGCACCCTTCATCCTGCGCTCTGCACCCTTCATCCTGTGCTCTGCACCCTTCATCTTGTACCTTTCATCTTGCACCCTGCATTCTGCAGCCTACACCCCGCATGCTTCATTCTGCACCCTGCATCCCACATCCTTCACCCTGCACTGTGTAACGTGCAGGCAACCTGTGCTGGGGCGGGCAGCCTTGGCTGGGGTGTGTGAGCAGTGCTGGGGTGTGTGAGCAGTTCTGGGGTGT